>JARQWZ010001142.1:182500-210000 GCA_033150135.1 Gobio occitaniae
AACGTACCACTCGGTCGAGTCACCTTCGAAGTAAGCGTTACGAACTCTACTATGCTGAAGGCTTGGCTTATGAATAATTAATGACGCAACCTGACGCTCGTCCAGTTAGTCCGTCTGATTGGCTGAATGGAACGCTGGACGCTAGACAGTTGGCGAATCGGCGAATTCTTCGAGGCTGTTTGGATATTAATTAGAACGTGTGACTGGACGCAGTAATTAATATTCATAAGCGTAGCCTTCTCCATAGTAATGTCCTTATTACCTGCAAAATATTTAATTTTATAATACTTTTTTAAAAACATATTTCGGATATTACAAATGTTTTTAAATTAAATTATTTCAAAGGTTTTATTTTGCAATGTAATTGTTTTCATTGACCTTCGCCTCTCTTCCTGAACTTTAGCTGAATGCTGATGTTGTGCCCAAAACTGCAGGTAAATCCCTTGAAAACACCTTATATTCGTTATTCCTCTCACACAAATGCCATGTTTGACCGTGTGTGTGTGTGTGTGTGTGTGTGTGTGTGTGTGTGTGTGTGTGTGTGTGTTTCACAGAGAATTTCAGAGCTCTGTGCACGGGTGAACATGGATTCGGATACAAGGGCTCCATCTTCCACAGGGTGATCCCACAGTTCATGGTTCAGGTAACATGATCCTCATCATCCTCACAAGATGAAGAACAAGATCTCGCACGCCTTTGTGAGCTGATTCACATCAAACCTGCGGCGCTTCTGGGTTTGGTTTGGGCTTAAAGGGACAGTTCACTCATAAATGTTAGTTCTGTCATTGTTTACACACCCTTGTGGTGTTTTAAACTTGTATGAACACAAGAGAAGGTATTGTGATTAATGTTTGTTCCCGTAGTGTTGACCATTGTATTTGTTTTCTTACTATGAGAGTCGATGGGTGCCTGGTTGCAAACATTAATCAAAATATAATATTTTGTGTTCAGCAGAAGAAATAAACAGTAAGTTTCGGGTGAACTATTTATTTAAATTGTGATTTTTACAATAACCGCTGAGACTGAAACAGTCTTGCTCTTCCTGTCCTTACAGAATATCCCACATTAATTATCTCATGACATATTTTATGTTTCATATATGCTCATTTTAAGCCTCAGCCTTTGCAAGTGATCACATTCACAGGATATGAATTCTTGATTATCAACAATTAAATTTTAACTTGTCCAAATGCTCTTGAATTCTTGATATTTTGATTTATTATGCATTTGCTTAAGTGTTTTAGCACACAACGCCTGTCCACGGGAGGTGACCCATGAATCATCAGACATTTAAAAACCAGTTCGAGATGATTAAAGTCGACAAAACTGTCAAAGCTAAGAACGTTACGCATTTTTATAGCATTACAGGGATGCCATCTCATTGGTTTCTGGTCCATAACCTGTATTGCCTGTTTGCGTATTGAAATAATAGGCTTTAATTTAGTTTTGGAGGCGTGTGACCATGATGTAATACAATATGTGAAAATATCATTGCATGCATGTGTATATATAATTTTAAATTCTTGTCCAGAACGATGCCACGGTACTTGACTTTGTTCACTGATTTAATTACTTTCTGTTTTATTCTGGTAAAGATGTTTTTTAGTTAACTTTCTTACAATCGGTGTCGTATTATGATCTGACACTGTTGTATCAACACTAACGTCATCCCTCGCAGAAATACGAATTCTTGATTTCTAGTAAAACTATAATTCTTGATATCTGTAATTGTATTGTCATTAGTTAGACGTCACCATAGGCTGACATTAAGATTCAATTGTTGATATCAAGAATTTATTTCTTACTAGTTTTCTACTCTCGCATATTAGAAATACAATTCTTACTAGTAAAAATCATCATTTTTGATATTAGTTAGCATTTTAACTTGTGAAAATTCAATTGTTGATATCAAGAATTGATTTCTTACTAGTTTTCTACTTTCACATATTTTAAATACAATAAATAAAGTAAAAATCATAATTTTTTTTTAGGGCTGTCAAAAGATTAATCGCGATTAATCGCATCCAAAATAAAAGTTTGTGTTTACATAATATATGTGTGTGTACTCTGTTAATTATTATTTATATATAAATACACACACAAGCATGTATATATTTACAGTTGTTCTCAGTCGCTTTGGTACATTTCTCGAATCATCCTCGACATTTGCAAAACAGTAAGTGTATTTCTCAAAACAATTCGTACAAATAGCAAAACACCATGGATTACCTGCAAAAGCCAGTCTCTTGCTCAAAATCCTCAGTTCATCTCTCAAAAGTAAATCTCTGTGTCAATGAACATGTCAGTGCCATCAGAATGACAAGTCATTGTGTATGAATAAGACAGTCAAATTGCTTAGTCATATTATCAATATAACTGTACTCTGGAGGGATGTTCTGGTGCAAACTATGGCTAAAGTTTTGATGACAATTATTGTAAATTGTTGGTTACACCTCAGTGTATGTGTGAGTTTGATTGTAAGAGACTGGACAAGATTCACATTTACGCTTTTACTGTTTGTACTGTAATTTGTTGACAGACCATGTCATTGCGATATAGAGAGAAAAAGACAGCACTGCATAGCACAAAGGAAAGAAAACTAAAAAACAAAAGTAGAGATATGAACGTCTAATGGAAATGTATAGAAATCTGCTTGACATATTATGACAACTTGTTCAACCATTTTGCATGTAAAGACTTCTGCTATGAACTAATGCCTAAATGTTGTGGGGGGTGAGACTATTCAACAGAGACCCATTATAATACATTTTGATCAACATGACATAAGCAGCTGATAATATAGGAAACAGCAGAAAATTGTACATAATCATTTGCATGGATGTACACAAGCATTTGCAACTTGTTCAAAGAAGTGAGAAACTGCTTTTTTGATGTGCACAAGTGGCACAATGATGTGAAGATTGAACAGGTAGCTTTGAGAATTTCAATTCTGATCTGAGAAATGTACCAAAGTGACTGAGAAAAACTGTAAGAAAAAAATATTATTTATATATATAAAACATTTATATGTATATATATTATAGATTATATAAATGTATATACAGTATAAACATGCAAATATTTCTTAAATATATACATGAATGTGTGTGTATTTATATATAAACAATAATTAACAGAGTACACACATATTATGTAAACACAAACTTTTATTTTGGATGCGATTAATCGCGATTAATCTTTTGACAGCCCTAATTTTTTTATATTAATTAGCATTTTAACTTGTGAATATTCAATTGTTGATATCAAGAATTGATTTCTTACTAGTTTTCTACTTTCACATATCAGAAATACGTGACAAAAAACATAATTTTTGATATTAATTAGCATTTTAACTTGTGAAAATTCAATTGTTGATATAAATAATGAATTTTTTGATATTAGTATTTTAACTTGTGAAAATTCAATTGTTGATATCAAGAATTGATTTCTTACTAGTTTTCTACTCTCGCATATTAAAAATACAATTCTTACTAGTAAAAATCATATTTTTTTATATTAATTAGCATTTTAACTTGTGAATATTCAATTGTTGATATCAAGAATTGATTTCTTACTAGTTTTCTACTTTCACTTATTAAAAATACAATTCTTACTAGTAAAAATCATAATTTGATATTAATTAGCATTTTAACTTGTGAATATTCAATTGTTGATATCAATAATTGATTTCTTACTAGTTTTCTACTTTCACATATCAGAAATGTGACAAAAAACATAATTTTTGATATTAATTAGCATTTTAACTTGTGAAAATTCAATTGTTGATATCAAGAATTGATTTCTTACTAGTTTTCTACTTTCACATATTAAAAATACAATTCTTACTAGTAAAAATCATATTTTTTTATATTAATTAGCATTTTAACTTGTGAATATTCAATTGTTGATATCAAGAATTGATTTCTTACTAGTTTTCTACTCTCGCATATTAAAAATACAATTCTTACTAGTAAAAATCATAATTTGATATTAATTGGCATTTTAACTTGTGAATATTCAATTGTTGATATCAATAATTGATTTCTTACTAGTTTTCTACTTTCACATATCAGAAATGTGACAAAAAACATAATTTTTGATATTAATTAGCATTTTAACTTGTGAAAATTCAATTGTTGATATCAAGAATTGATTTCTTACTAGTTTTCTACTTTCACATATTAAAAATACAATTCTTACTAGTAAAAATAAGAATTTTTGATATTAATTAGCATTTTAACTTGTGAAAATTCAATTGTTGATATAAATAATTAATTTTTTGATATTAGTATTTTAACTTGTGAAAATTCAATTGTTGATATCAAGAATTGATTTCTTACTAGTTTTCTACTCTCGCATATTAAAAATACAATTCTTACTAGTAAAAATCATAATTTTTTATATTAATTAGCATTTTAACTTGTGAATATTCAATTGTTGATATCAAGAATTGATTTCTTACTAGTTTTCTACTTTCACATATTAAAAATACAATTCTTACTAGTAAAAATAAGAATTTTTGATATTAATTAGCATTTTAACTTGTGAATATTCAATTGTTGATCTCAAGAATTCATGTCCTGCGAATGATTAAAAGTCAAAACGGTTTACATTGATTTTACACCAAGGCCGTAACCATGGGCCTGTATCATGATGGTAGTTTAACAAACTCAGGGTCACAGGGTTAGTTTCGAGTTGACAAGACCAAACCAATCTATTCAGGCTTTGTTGGTCCCCCAATGCCGATCATCAGCTTTCTCTGTCAACTCAGGCTTTGATCCTGAGTTTAGCTGTGACATCAGTAGTGAACAGCCAATCACGTGCTGTGGATCAACTTCTCTCACTTCTCTCTTCTGCAGGATATTACATGATGGAAAAATATTATGAATTTACACAGTAAGAAGAAAAGAGCTGTCTATAAAAGAGGACAACTTAAAGAAAGAAATCTTTCTATGTCAGAGCAAGTAAAAGCTCTGAAGTTAGTTGAGTTGATATATAGAGAGAATTGAACATTTAAGTTCACATGTAGTCATTTAATAGCTTTATTTATTGATTTAAAGCTTATTTGTATGACCTTTTTATATAGGCTATTTATATTAATTTCAACTTAGTGCCTATTAATGATTGATTAACTAAAATTATACATGTGTAATTGATTAAGGGTATAATAATTAATTACATAAATGATATCTAAAAAATTCAAAGTGATTATTATTATAAATAAGCATTGTTAAAAGCCAGGCGCTTTAGTCTTGAATAGCCGTTTATGTAGTGACCCTTTAATTTGGAGTAGAAACGGGGGGAGTGGCTTTATTGCATTAGAGGCGTGTCACTTTGCTCACAGCTGATTGGTCCAGTTTCAGTTTGAGATCTCTTATCCAGAACATCACCTGCCCTGGAGCATAAGTTACTATGGAGATGAACACTGCTTTCGTTAGCCTTATATGTAAAAATGCACAACTGTTCTTGTCACGTCAAATTCGGTTATTATTTATATACATAATGTCATGTGCATTTTTAGAAAAATTACGATTTTATACAATAAATAGCTCTCTATTGATGTGTGGTATATGTATTGATGAAAATCTGGAATCTGAGGGTGCAAAAACATCTAAATATTGACTTGAGGGGGCTAATTATTATCTAATTATTAGGTCCCGCTCAATGTCTATGGTGGTTACGGCCCTGATTTACACTAGTGTGTGTTTCTCTCAGGGAGGAGATTTTACCAACCACAACGGAACCGGAGGAAAATCCATCTATGGCCCGAGGTTTTCAGACGAGAACTTCAGACTGAAACACACCGGACCAGGTAACACACACACACACACACACACACACACACACACACCTGTGTTTGCTCAAGAGACGCTCTCCAGTGAACGTTGGTGTGTGTTTGTTGATTTGATCGGGTCACTGGTCGTTCAGGCTCTCTGTAGGAACAGGTAAATGCCTCTAGATGGCGCTATAATGCTGTTCAAAATCTGTCAAGAAGGGTTCATATTAACTAAAACTAAAATAATTAACATTTTTAATAGTTTTAGTTAATTGAAATAAAGCTGAAATAAAATATTAGATGAAAAAATAGGAGCTAAAATGACTAAATAAAATAAATCAGAGCTAAATGGGAATATTAACCAAATTAAATAATATTACTAAAACCTAATATACAAATAAATATACAAATAAAAGCAAAATATCACTATGATAGAATAAAATAAACATGAGAGAGAAAAAGGGCAGATTGTCATAACTTATTATTTTCACTTCTATTTTTAAGAATTGGAAGCAAAAACCACATGATTGATACAGTGATAAAATATATATGTAAACTATTTATTTCATATAATTTTATATCTTTTTTTGTTTTTCATTTCCTTTTATTTATATATATATATATATAATTTTTATTTTATTTTTTTTAACTATTAAACCTTTATTGTACTTAATTTTATATTAGTATATTAATATATTAGTAACAACTATTTATTTACTGTGTGTGTATCTAATATTATTTATATAATGTATAAAAATGATTTATATGCATGTATGTATGTAAAAAAAAATCAAATTGTGTATAGATAGATAGATAGATATAATTTTATTTACTATATTTTTTATAACACATGCATATAATTTTTTATATTCATAAAAATAAATATGTGTGTGTGTGTGTGTATATGTTTATGTATACACATATATATATATATACACACACACACACACCTATGGATGGATGGATCGATGTGTGTGTGTACACATTTTATTTATTTTTATGAATATAAAAAATATGTATGTTATAAAATATAATAAATATATTTTAAATTATATATATTTTTTTAAATATATTATTTATTATATTTTATAACCCATACATATGTTTTATATTCATAAAAATAAATATTTATTTATTTTATGAATATAAAAATATGTATACATGTATGTATGTATGTGTACCTCAAGAATAAAAATGCATATTAAACAATTATATATATATATATATATATATATATATATATATATATATATGCATGTATGTATGTATGCATGTATGTGAATACTTTCTTTATTTAATGTATATACATTTTAATATATGTATTATTACTTAATAAATATATATTGTGTAATTTTTAGGGGTGTAACAATATATCGCAATACAAAAATGCTACACTATGTATCGTGGATAGTGACTATCTGTATTGTGTATAGTTCACCCAAAATGTAAATGAATATGTGATAATAAATGTATCGCAATAATATTGTATCGGGAGTTCAGTATCGTGATATGTATCGAATCGTGACATGAGGGTTTTGTATTTAATCGATGTATATTGTGTAATGTATGAGTGTGTTTATATGCAGACATCCATTTAAATCAGCATCAGTATCTCATGTTCTGTTCTGTGTGTGTCCAGGTATTCTGTCCATGGCCAACGCCGGACAGAACACAAACGGATCCCAGTTCTTCATCTGCACGGTCAAAACAGAGTGGTACGAGCGGCTCTTCTTCCCTTTCCTGTGGCTGTGGATGAGCGGATGAGATGTTGAGAGTGTGTGTCGTGTGTTTTCCAGGCTGGACGGGAGGCACGTGGTGTTCGGCAGTGTTAAAGATGGGATGGATGTGGTGAGGAAGGTGGAGGAGCTGGGATCTCGCTCGGGAAGAACGGCCAAGAGAATCAGCATCAGCGACTGCGGAGAACTCAAGTAGATTCGGACGCAGATTCATTGACTACTAAGTGTTCAGAAAAGCTCCATAATGTGAAATCTAGACACTCTGATCCAAGTTTAATTTTTCCTCTGAGACACAAAAGGAGAATTTTTAGGAGTGTATTGACCAAAAATGGCCTAATATCTTCTGCCGTTTCACAATGATACAGAAAAACATTCTCCTTTTGACTTCCAAACATCATGCCGGTGTCAAATTACATTAGGGTCAGCAAATAATATCATAACTATATTTTTTGGGTGTGTTATTCCTTTAAAGTAACGTCCACTGTGAAGAAGCCATTTTTAAAAGTCATTCTCAGGTAATAACCCGTGTTTAATCTGGACTGAAAACGCGTCATATCTGATGACCTCTTGTTCTCGAGGTTATGAATTATGGCCAGAGTACTGCAGTATTGAATTTTGAAATAATAAAGCCAAGAGCAATAAGAAATGATGTTTTAGTGGTTTATTTGTATGCACCGATGGGTCGGCTCCGGGGAAAGAGCGGCGCGGTCTCGTTTAAGGCACATGTCTGTGTTTCACAGGTTATTAATGGCACATTTCACAGTCATTCATGTAAATGTAGATCAAAACAACATCTGACGTCAGGTGACCTGGATCTCGCGTGAACAGGGGATTCTGGGAATAAATGTTTGACCATTTCATTCGCTTTAAACAGACTAATTGGTCGTAAAAGTAACATGACTCCAGATTATAAGTAAATAAAAGTCCACTGTATATGAGATACTATAAAGCATATTTCACAGACTTCATTCAGAGCGGAAGTGTCACATTGTTTAATTAAACCTGATAATACTGTTAATGTTCTGACCTTTATTGCTGTCACTATTATTGTTCATAATTTTACACACATACACAAAGATGGTTGTGATAAACAGGCACTTGAGCGACTCCACACCATATGTAAAAAATAAGGGCTATGAAAATCCATTAAAGATCAATAATTCATCAACAAAAACATTATAAAAAACTATTTGAAAAGCCTTCTCAACAGAACCTCACACTTGGATATTAATTCACCGATCAGGCATAACATTATGACAGATGAATAACACTGATGATCTGTGTTAGTGGGTGGGATATATTAGGCAGCAAGTGAACATTTCATCCTCAGAGTTGATGTGTTAGAAGCAGGAGAAATGGGCAAGCGTAAGGATTTGAGCGAGTTTGACAAGGGCCAGATTGTGTTGGGTCAAAACATCTCCTTGATGGGTCAGGGGAACCAACGCAATATTAGGTCATAATGTTATGCCTGATCGGTGTACATATATATGAACCTCACGCTTATACAACATCTAAATGAGGATATTTCATAGCTATTAATGCATTGAATATATGAAAGGCCTTTTAATAAAAAGCTCCTGAGGAATATTTCACATGTGATAGATAACTATGAATCTCACAGTGCATTCATTTGAATTAATTGGTCAGAATTTTGCATTTGAGTTTTAATTGTGGTGCACCATTTACTTTCACAACCACAGATGCATTGTTAAAAAATATATATATATTCTGTGGCAATCAACATATTGCATGAATGCTCCCCAGAGAATATCAGTGAGTATCGTCCCGCTGAAGTGGAGCAGATTTCAGAACCAGTTCTGAGGTGAGTGAGGGTGGGGTCAGAGGTCACTGAACTCGACGGCAGTAGTATCCGAGCACCTTGCACTTCTCACAGAGATGCTGAGGATGTTCTTTGCTCTGGTCCGATACATCCAGGCCGTCCGGTTTCTCCAGAGGACGCTGCAAACGCAGAGGAAAGATTATAATGCATACGCTCATCCCATCCCCATACCTGCCAACTTTTCAAAAAACCTTGGCGTGAGATTTTTGTCAGGGGAGATCAAAATTATGCCGCACACGCAGCCAAACAAGTTGGTGGCTCATATATCAGAGAATTGGAATTAATTTGATGTTGTACCCATGTATACCCTGCATTCTGGTGGTTTGTGGGGAGGCCCAAAGCCGTTGATATGGGCAGCATAATATTGGTTACATTCTGTGAAGAGAAACCAACATATTTCTGCTTTTTCATTCTGGGAGTCTGCTGCCGAATTCAGACGAATGCAAATGAAAAACCCCTATTTTTACACAGTTTACACATACACACAGTGTTGTAAATGTTTGTTAACTGTTGGATTGATAAGCTACGTGCATTCAAATAATGTATCTAGAATATTATATAAAATCATATTTTAAATAAATGTATAATTTATCATTTTGACTCCTAATGTATAATTTTCCCTGTTCTTAAGAATTGTTTAAATTCAGTTATGTGATGTTTTTTACAAAACAGGATGATTTTTGAGAATTTAAGCTTTCAAATAATACCTATAACGATTAGGCATAGGGCCTACTTAAAACTTGGTTTGAATAAATAGTCTATATTGATGTTTATTAAACATATAAGCTAATTTATTACTAATTTTATAAATAATTTATTTTGATGGCTGATTGGTTTATGATTTATTTCCAATTAATTACTTCTCTGATTATTAGATTAGATTAGATTCAACTTTATTGTCATTACACAAGTACAAGGCAACGAAATGCAGTTTAGGTCTAACCAGAAGTGCAATAGCAGCAAGTGCAGGATTTACAACGTTTGCATAAGTGCAGGACATGGAAATATACCGAATATATATAAATATGTATAAATAGAGAGATGGTTATTACTATAAACAGAACTGAATTTACAGGTGAGTATGTACAGTGAATTAATATACAGATGGCTAGTACTTTAAACAGAATTTTTACAGTTAGAGGTATACAATAATACGTTAGGCAAGATGAGGAATATAGCAGTGGATTAAGGTAGTGCAATAAATTATGGACAGAAGCTATCCGAAAAAAAGTGTAAAAGTGCAGTGGAAAGTGGTTGCATATTACAGTTAGAAGTACGGTGCAAAATGCAAATGTAAACATTGGTACTATAAATACAGTCTATAAATATTATATAATACATTATATAATATTAACGATGTTAAAATAATGTTAAGATTTTAGCATATGCAGAATTATCTACCATTAAAGGTCCCATGGCATGAAATTTTCATTTTATGAGGTTTTTCAACATTAATATGAGTTCCCCTAGCCTGAATATTGTCCCCAAGTGGATAGAAATGTTGATCGCTGTAAACCGAGTTCTGGCTGTTTTTCTCTGCCTTTGAGAAAATGACAGGCCAGACGAGCCAATCCGAAAAGCGGCGAAAGCGTGAGAGTTGGCAGCTCTGCATCCCATCTGTCTTTAGTGTGTGATGTTGCCGTTTGAAGGGAGTTCTTCTCTATATCCTCTCAATGCGAAATGCTGAACAGTTAGTTGATGCGTTCATGACCTCAAGGTTAGATTATTGTAATGCTCTACTGGGTGGTTGCCCTGCTCGCTTAATAAACAAACTCCAGCTGGTCCAAAACGCAGCAGCTCGAGTTCTTACTAGAACCAGGAAATGTGACCATATTAGCCCAGTTCTGTCAACACTGCACTTGCTGCCTATTAAACATCGCATACATTTTAAAATCTTACTTACAAAGCACTAAATGGTTTAGCTCCCCAATACTTGAGCGAGCTCTTAACATATTATCCTCCATCACGTCTACTGCGGTCTCAAAATTCTGGCCAGTTGATCATACCGAGAATATCCAAATCAACTGCAGGCGGTCGATCGTTTTCCTATTTAGCACCTAAACTCTGGAACAGTCTTCCTAACATTGTTCGGGAAGCAGACACACTCTGTCAGTTTAAATCTAGACTAAAAACACATCTCTTTACTGTGGCATACACATAAAACACTTTTTCAATGAAATGATTGTTAGGCTGCATTAACTAGGTCAGCCGGAACCGGGAACACTTCCCATAACACCTGATGTACTCGTTACATCATCAGAAGAACGGCATCTACGCTAATGATAGTCTCTCTGTTTTATCCCGAGGTTTACTGCAGTCAGCCGGATCCAGGCATCCGCAATGAACCCGTCTCCGGCGTGATGACACCGATTGTTCGAATATTACAATTTAATAATACTTAAATCGATATGTCATCCTCAATAAACCCGTCTCCGGCCTGATGACGCCGTTTATTTGAATATTTTGAGCTAATATGACCCCTGACCTGTAAAGTTTCCAGAATAATAATCATACGCTGTTTGTTAATTGGCCAGAGGAGAACTGCCCCCCCGACTGAGCCTGGTTTCTCCCAAGGTTTTATTTTCCTCCATTCTGCTCCTGATGGGGTTTTGGTTTCCTTGCCACTGTTGCCTCTGGCTTGGCTTGCTCATTGGGCACACTACATTTTCAACTAAATATCCAAATAAATCTAATTAGTAAAATAAATTAACCATATAAACTAAATTATTGAAATGAGCTGATGACCACTGTTTTCTCCAGAGCGGCTGTACGGCCAAATCAAATTCAGTTGCATTATTTTCCTGTTTAACACTGTGAAGCTGCTTTGAAACAATCTACATTGTAAAAAGCGCTATATAAATAAAGTTGACTTGACTATATCAGTGTTTCTGAACTCCTGAAACGCCTCCATTGTAGTCTTGAGGTTTCTTCCGGGAACAAACACGTCACGATATTCCTCATTATAATAATTCATAAAGGGGCGGGGCCTGGTTGAGTTAGTTAGTAGTGTGTTGAAACTGGTGGGTATGGTAAGGGGCAGGACATTTCCCAAACACCAATTAAAACACACTGCTCCAGCCGACCAATCAGAGCACACTGTGCTTCTCAGAAGGCGGGGCTTCATTGAGACAGGAACTAAACAGACGCTGTGTTCCAATTCACATACTATCCGTACTAAATAGTATTCGAAAATAGAATAAGTATGTCCCAAATCGTAATATGTTGAAAAGATACCCGGATGGTCTACTATTTCCGGTCAGATTGACGCACACTCAAACGGCTGATATTACCTACAACCCATTGCGAGATGGACGAGGATTCCATTAGAACTACAAACGTGGATAAAAAGTGTTAAAAAATTACAAACATGATAGTATGCGAGTCCGACAGTTACGCAGAGAGGTTTAGATTAAGGGGTTTGAGTGAATAATTATCAGTATTTAACCTCTTAACTGTCACCATCCTGCTGGCGGGACACCTGGCACTCTTTTTTTGATCGCCTTTTTTTCGTATCATATATTTGAGTAATTATCATAAATTAGATATCATTAGAAAGCTTACGGACTCAAAATCCATCCTGTGAAAACCGTTTTGAAATTGGATGTTGCGTTACCATGGAAACGGTACTTTAAATTCTTCTAGCGGGCTCCTCCCCTAGTGGGCGGTGTCATGTTTCATATTACAACATTTATTTTAACTACTTTGTTATCAAAATCTTTTCTAATCTTGACAAAACACATATCGTCGGAAAGGTCTGAGTCTCAACGTTCCATATTTGGTGACCGTTTTGTGATGGAAGTGACATTTGGACAGAAATTTACAGGAAAATGCATTTAAAAAAAAACTGTCAATGGAATTTGGATGACACCCGGTGGCTATTTGTGGTACAGCGCCTAAACAAAATCTCATGGGAACTTTAATTTTTGTGATATCAACTTCAAATTTGGAACACAACTTGGTTAGACATGTGGCTTTGATTTTATAGTAATTTTAGATGAAATTTTTTTTGTAAAATATATAATTCATTTAAAATAAAAAATATTTAGTACAGTATTTTTTATTTACAGTAAATTTAAACTTCCATAACTTTCTCATACTTTCATATTTTGAAATGCTTTCACTTCAGCAATAATCTGACGAGTGTCTTCTTCTGTAAAACAAGACCTTAGGTCTATATTCCAAAGCATTCTTGAATTACAACCCTTTAAGTTTGAATAGTGCATTTCCGTGTGTATTCGGGAGACAGTTAAGGGGTTAACCTGACGAAAATATATTTATTCAATATTATCCGCGTTATATTTCACCTGCAGCAGCATTGAGAACTTTTGTAATGATACGTTTGGCCATTAACTTTTATTTAAACTGCAAACACACAAGGGGAGTCTCTACATTAAAGACCCACGAATGGCAGATCAACGTGCGACTACATTTCTCTCAGACATGGTAGGAAATTAAACTGAATGTGGAGGATTTGAACTGTGACGATGATTGACAGGACAGTTTAAACGTTGATGGGATGCACGTAACTAAGCAACAGAGTCCATTAAAGATGACGAAGTAGTAGTCCCAAAGCTTGCATACTCCTCTGCTACACACTCAAAAGTATACTTTTTCTTCACATAAGGAGTACATACTTTTAGGTCGTAGTATAAGTAGGTGAATTGGGACGCAGCGTTACTTACAGACTGCGAAGAGAGGAGCTGCAACACTGGAGAATATGAGGAAATAATCAACATTCAAGCAGGAAAACCTGCTCTAGTAGAGCCAGAAAACAACATCAAGACTGATTATTATGAAAAAACAGCCATGATGTCCACATGAAAGCGTGCATCAAAGCAACATTTACAATACAGAAGAACATCTGGTGAACATTACAAATGAAAGAGCATCGAGGAGAGCAGATCTGACTCTGCGCTCTTCATCGAGCGTTTTCAACCAGGTTCATAACTTCATAACCTGCCAAACGTACTGCAAAGCACCTCATGAAAGCTTCATCTCCAGCCAAAGGAGCTCGATTACATCAGCGTCTCCAGTTGCGGAGGTCCTCGTCTCCGTCGCGAGGTAATGACAAACACATGCTCGCCAACTTTTGACTGTTTAGATGCATTGAGACGTTCTTCTGCGGCTGGTTTTGTGCAGATGCTTCAGTAAAGTAACTCCAGAAAGCTTCACGTAGAGTCGGGATGCAGAACACAGAGCACAGGAATGAACATCTTAATCAGTATCAAATATCTGCCAAAATTCAAACTTAATTAAATTATTTTTCTGACCCCATGTATAGATATACTATATCGCCAAAAGTGTTGTGCCGCCCCTTCACACACACATGAGCTTTAATTCCATCCCATTCTTCATCTGTAGGGTTTAATATGGAGTTTGCAGCTCTAACAGCTCCAGCTCTTCTTTCCTCAAGGTTTAGGAGTGTGTTTATGGGGAATCTTCTAGAAGCGCATTTGTGATGTTGGACGAGAAGGCCTGGCTCTCAGTCTCCGCTCTAATTCATCCCAAAGCTGTTCTATCGGGTTGAGGTCAGGACTCAAGTTCCACCACACCAAACTCACTCCTCATGTCTTTATGGAGACGCTTTGTGCTCTGCATGGGCGGATCTACAGGGGGGCAAGGGGGGGCAGGTGCCCCCCCACTCTAGAGCCTTGCCCCCCCAGCTGCCCCCCTAACTTTGATGATCCAAAAACTGTACTTGAAAAAACAACCTGCCAGTATGTCCAATACATTTACCAAAAGTAAACCATTTAATTTTTTATTTTAAATGTATTAAAATTAAAATACATAAAATACCCCTCCCCCCGCCCCTCAAATACTTAGCTACGTCCCTGATTCAAACGTGCAGAGCGGCGTTCGCTCAGTCTGGCTCTCACACACGGTGGGTCTGCTGCGGCGCGGTGGCCCTACAAACCGACTGGAGAGACTGAGCTGCCCCAGAGCCCCTGACGGTGAAGTGAGTTTCCCCAGGTGTAGTTTTAACACACGTTTAACTTAAAATTACATTTGTAATGAATGTATTGTATGCTAAAGACGATTCAGCATCAGCAAAAACAGCGAGTCTATTACGTTAGCCAAAATCAGCGGTTGTGATTCGTAAGAGCACTCTTCCCTTTGATTAGCCTAATTTTGATTTTTAGTAAAGACAAGAACAGCTTATTAAAAAATATAAAAATATTGTATCCATAACTGCCAACTCTCACGCATTCACCGTGAGACACACGCAATTGACACTTTTCACGCCACACATACATTTTCTCACGCACAGAAAAATCGTGAAGCAAAGAGGACACGGAGACCGACAGACTAGACAGAGCAGGTTACTTATGATATAAAAAAATCTCAGCTCTCAGATTCTGTCACTTTTATTACGAAATTCAAACAATAAATGCCGTTTTGGCGCTTGTAAATGTTACGTGTCAGATCCCTAGCTGCACGTGGACAGATCATCTCTAGCTAATAGTAAATAAACACGAATGGACAATGTTGAAAGAAACAGTAGCCTAAAACTTACCTAAATGTATATTCCTCATACATAATATCGACCAATCAGTCTAACAAAGGGGTCAATAAAACAACTGGAGAACAATTATGTCACATAACATTTACCTCAGGAAAGCCATTTAATGACCATAATAGGCTATAGCACATTAGTTGGCTAGAAAAAAAGAGCTAGAGAGTATTTTGCTAAATATGTGTAATGTACCATATTACATATTTATTATATTTTTATTTATATCATTAAATAAAGTTGTTATTATAATAAAAAAACGCATTATATATGTAATTTGAGTTATTTTTAACCCTAAATAACACTGTCAGCTGATAGGGCTCTCTGTATGTTTACAGCATTATGAGTTGTTTTTTCTTGAGATTAGGTACATCTTGTGTGCCTAATATTTATCCGAATGAGTCAATATTAAATCAAATCACAATAATTTAATTTAATTTAAATGAAATAGCAAAAAAGCGTAGCTTACCAGAAATTGTACCATGTAAACACTGTAACATGTTTAGAAACACATAACGCTGTTTGTGAAACATTTTGCTGCAAAGCACAACAACAGTCGCCTTAAGCTTTTCTAAAAATGATGGGTGATCATGGCTCATATCATTTGTGGACTGTAATTATAAGTTTTTAATTATAATAAGAACTTGAGTATTGTCCACTGTTGTATATTTGTAGTCCACTGCATCTTGGACACAATTATTGTACTTTTTTATATTTTCATTTTGCTTTTTATATTGTTTTGTTTTGTTTGAACACTGGGCTTATTCCTGTTGTGAATTAAAAACCTTTGTAGTGTGTAAGGGCATGATTAAGCAATAAGTACTGTAGTTTAATAGTGGTTTTGCGTTTGTTTTGTTAAAGCAATTCACATATAGGGATTTCCATGTACCATCTACCCCTGCCACCCTGCCAAGACCTCTTGCCACCCCTTTGCCCCCCCATGTAAAAATTTCTAGATCCGCCACTGGTGCTCTGGTCAGTCATGCTGGGACAGGAAGGGGCCGTCCCCAAACTGATCCCACAAAGTTGGGAGCATGAAATTGTCCAAAATGTCTTGGTGAAGCATTAAGAGTTCCTTTCACTGGAACTAAGGACCCAACCTCTGAAAAACAACCCCCACCCCATAATCCCTCCTCCACCAAACTTTACACTTGGCACAATGCAGTCAGGCAAGTCCCGTTTGCAACCGCCAAATCCAGACTCGTCCTTGGGATTGCCAGACAGAGAAGTGTGATTGGTCACTGAGAGAACACGTCTCCTCTGCTCTAGAGTCCAGTGGCGGCGCGCTTTACCCCACTGCATCTCACGCTTTGCATTGCACTTGGAAATTGCATTTCTACTAAAAAACACGACTTGAAAAGTCAGACTGCATAAGATGATTCAGTTTATTTCTCTTCACTACGTTTTGTTCGATTTGCATAATTCAGCAATGGGGTAAACATTAAAGAGCACCTATCATGGAATTTTGAAATGTACCTTTCATGTAGTGTGTAACATAGATCTAAGTGAACAAAAACATCCTGCAAAGTTTGAAATATGACAGTGCACCGTATATATAGTTATTTTCTTTCAAAAGTAAGAGTCGACTCTGAGTCATTTTTAAGAATCGTTAGAAGACCGAAGCTTTTTCTCTGACTAGATGACGTCAACTTGTCAAGTTATTTGAAAACGATACGCCCACTTATTGCGCTGCAAGACGCCAGTGAAAACTAGAAAACATCATGGCCACGAGACGCCGGTGAAAACTAGAAAACATCATGGAGACGAGACGCCAGTGAAAACTGGAAAACATCATGGCCACGAGACGCTGTGTGTGTTCTGAAGTGCGACTCAAAAGCTAACTTTTTTCATCTGCCCAAGGATGAGCATTTGAAGACTAAGTGGCTTGAAGACAAACGCGATTGTGTGTTTATTTAATCGTCAAATGTCTCTATTTGCATGTTTTGCGATCTCAGGAAGCTTTTATTATGGACTTCTATTATGGCACATGGTTCTTCTTTGTCTGTGTGTACCATATATGGACTACATGTGCACAGAGCGCCCTCCGGCTGCCAGGATGAACTGAAAACAACACATAAGAGACTCCATCGCTCATGATTAGGATATATCTGCGCATTTTGAGGAAGTATTGAATAAAAAATACTCCTCTGTTTAGAAATTTGACACAGACATATGAGAATCTATCAATATGTCTCCTCATCTGCACACTTTTGAACTAAAAGCCCTGAGGGATGTTGATTTGTCGCGAGTCTTCGTGAGGAGAATAGAGGAGTTTTTTTATGAATGAGATCAGCTGAGGCTCATATTACAATCAAACGGTACAGACGCGGTTTTCATATTCATAACTCCTGACACATATCAACAAATTACTGTCACTATAAGACTTTGATGGGCGTTCCGTTTCCGAAAATATCTGCACAGACTATACCAATCACAACTGACTGGGTCATCGGACCAATCAGCGCAGATCAGCGTCACGTAAAGGCGGGGTTTTGAATCACTAAAGGAATCATTTGAGAATCGCTGTCAAAACAGGTCAAAATAAATGCATATTATAAGAAAACTAAAGTCTTTTTTGTCATTGCATGCATGCAAAACTGTTGTTGGGGACTTCTAAAACAATATTTGGAACATTTTAAATGCCATAATAGGTGCTCTTTAAACTAATGGTTAATTTTGCTAATTTTGTTTAGATATTGCAACCAGAAAACAAAATCTGATGTGAAATGCTGTTTTTCAGTCTGTTCACCTGTTTGTGAGGATAGACGTTGATGTGGCACTTGATGCACTCCTGGCCCATGTTAGCCCACGAGTTTCCACTCATCCATTTCCTCTTGCATTTGGGACACTTGTACTCTCCGAAACACCTCTTCTTACCCTGATACGGCGTCAGACCCTCTCCTTTAGGACGAGCCTGGTAAGAAAACAACCTTTAGTTCATCAGCAATCCTGAAAAAATGATGTAATATAATATATTTAAATAGCCGTATGAAATTCATCCCCGGGCCGCCTTTGGACTTTGGACACCCCTGATATAGGCCTTAGTGGTCCCCTAATACTGTATCTGAAGTCTCTTTCCCGAAATTCAGCCTTGGTGCAGAATTACAGCCACAACTAGCCAATCGCACAATGAGCTTTCCTTAGGACGTGCCATTTCTGTGTCTTTCTCTTTAAATGCTAATGAGGAGGAGAGAGGCAGGGTAAGGTGGAGGTTGGGGGTGTGTCCTTGACCACAGCAGAATCTCATTGAGCTCATGTTAAAATGGCCAACTTTACAGCAGAAGAACACATGTTTACAGTCTGGGACACATTGTGCTTTTGGGCTGTACGGCTAATTTTGCCCTTCATGACGACTGTGAGGGGGGGATTTATTTATAACTCATTCGTTTACATTATATAAAGCCTTAAAGTTCTGCATAATTAAGGGCGTGGCCACTTTGAGTGACAGGTGGATTGCCGTTTGTCTGCTGTCTGTCAGTCATCACCTCACCTTAGCTCCGCCCACGTCCCGCCTCTTTGCCCATTTTCTGTTATCCGGGAGTGATGACGCGCAGACAAGATGGCGACGGCCAGCTCGACCCGACTTTACGCTTCAAAACTGCTCTTCAGATCCTATGAGTGACATCACGGACAACACTCCAAATTTTTTACAGTCTATAATAACAACATTTAGGGGAGTTTCCTGATTGGCCCATCTGAGCTTTAATTTTCTCAAAGGCGGAGCAGGCTTGGTTTACTCCTATCGCCATTTCTAGCCACTGGGGGACCATAGGCAGGCTATGGGAACTCATATTGCATAAATGTGCATAAATGAATATGCATAAATGCATAATATGCAAATATCACAGTAACTGTGGAATGCAATTCAAAATGTGACATGTTGCATTTTAAAGGGATAGTTCACTCAAAAATGAAAATTAGCCCATGATTTACTCTTCCTCAAGTCATCCGAGGTGTGTATGACATTCTTCTGTCAGACGAATAAAATCTGAGTTATATTAAAAATGTTCAGGCTAATCCCAGCATTATAATAACAGTAATAGTTGCTCTGTTTTTGAAGTCCATAAAAAGTGCATCTGTCCGTCATATAACTGCTCCACACGGCTCTGGGGTGTTAATAAAGGCCTTCTGAAGCGAATCGATGTGTTTGTGTAAGAAAAATATCCATATTTAAAAATGTATTTCATTTTTTTCTATGGCTCTGCCAAAATACATGCAAAATACCGGCGCGATTATAGATATATACATAGATTCCTCATTAGTGCCTGCATGGATCGGTCGAATGAGGCATCTACGTATATATTTCTTTGATCGTGCCAGTATTTTGACCTTATTTGCCGGAAGTTATGGTGCTGGGAAAACTAGATGACATTCGTCTGATAAGAGGTAAAAAAATAACAAATATTGTTGGGTTTCTCGCAAAAACCGATCGTTTCGTGTCTTAATGTGTCGCCACGAGCCGCAGGGTTTAATATGGATTCGTATGTCTATGTGTTTTTACTCTCATTGCTCTCATCCTCTAAAATATCCCCATTGACATCATTATACGACCATCACACTGTTAAAAATCTTCATTTGTGTTCAACTGAAGAAACAAACACACCTACATCTTGGATGTCCTGGGGGTGAGCAGATCAACATAAACATTTCGTTTTTGGGTGAACTATCCCTTTAATGTTGGACCTGTAGTGAATATTAGTGTAAACTGTCTTCTCTATCACACACACATTCACACAAATACACACAGGTCTGTTTCAGATTTAAAGGGCTGGTTTGTTTGGATGAAACACGAGCATCTGTGTGTCTTTAATCTCTTTACCGCGGTTATTAGGAGGGTTTGGTCATGATGAGTCCTGTCTGCGGCTGGCTCGGGATCATTGGGATGCTTTAAACATCTTTCTGAAGGCATTCAAGTCTAATAATTCCAGTGTTGTAGTTTGTGTTGGATGTGAGCTCTCAGTGAGGAGGTTCTGATTGTTGGCATTTCTCTGTGATTTAATCAGACGCATCTGATCACTGGCTCCATATAAACCACCTGCTGCTTTACTAACCACACACACACACACACACACACACACACACTGATGATCCACTACAACATTTGTGCAACTTAAAATCTTTGTCTTTCCACCGATCAGGCATAACATTATGACCAGTGAGTAACACTGATGATCTCTTCCTCTCCTGTTAGTGGGTGGGATATATTAGGCAGCAAGTGAACATTTCGTCCTCAGAGTTGATGTGTTAGAAGCAGGAAAAATGGGCAAGCGTAAGGATTTGAGCGAGTTTGACAAGGGCTAGATTGTGTTGGGTCAGAGCATCTCCAAAACTGCAGCTCTTGTGGGGTGTTCCCGGTCTGCAGTGGGAAACCTTGGCTCCTCCATCATGTGAATGTGACTTTGTCACATCATCTAATATGTTAAAATATCTAATTGCGATTATTATGTTTAAAATTGCAATTGCGATTTAAAATGCGATTAATTATTTTTTTTTTTTTTACAAATGAAAAGTGTGTATATCACATTTTGTGTTTATATATTAATATGACTAATAATTATTATTATGATTATAATTATTGCTAAATAAAAAGAAGAAATATTACTATTACAATAACAGAGCATTTAAGAATAAATATAACAGTATAATAATAATTATAATTATATTTTACAGAAAACTAAAAATGATGGGTTACCTGTTAGTATGCAGACAGTTTATGACTAAAAATCATTAGAAAGGTCTAAGGATTTATTGTAAAAAACAATTATTATTATTATACAAAATCTGTCCTTTTTATCTGATATCAATTTCTTAAAGTCGATGTCTTTAATGTATAAATAGATGCCTCATTAGCGCCTGCACGGATCAGTAGAATGAGGCATCTACTATCGATATATCTATGACCAGGCTCATATTTGACCTCACTTAGCGGAACTTGGCGGAATGGCTGAGCTCAGAGATGATCACGTTCGTCTGATAAGAGGTAAAATAATAGCATAAATACTGCTGGGTTTCTCACAGAAACTGATGGTTTCGCTAGATAAGACCCTTATTCATCGTCTGGTGTCGCTTAAAGCCCTTTGAAGCTGTACTGAAACTGTCATTTGGACCTTGAACCGTTTGGAGCCCATTGAAGTCCATTATATGGAGAAAAACCCTGGAATGTTTTCATCAAAAAGCTTAATTTCTTTTCGACTTTAGAAAGACAGACATGGACATCTTGGATGACATGGGGGTGAGTAAATTATCAGCAAAAGTTTATTTAAAAGTGAACTAATCCTTTAAAGGATCTGCTGCTAACATCTTGGTGCCAGATACCTCAGCACACCTTCAGGGGTCTAGTGGAGTCCATCAGAGACGGGTCAGGGGGACCAACACAATATTAGGTCATAATGTTATGCCTGATAAATGCTGTGATTTTCCGCATCATTACTCCTTCAGCGTCACATGATCCTTCAGAAATCATTCTGATATGAGGATTTGCTGCTCAAGAAACATCAATGTTGAAAACAGCTTCACATTTATGTTCAAAAGAGCAGCGTTTATTTGAAATAGAAATTTTGTAACGTTATAAATGTCTTTACGGTGTTTTTTGATCAGTGTGGAGTGTGAGATGCTTCATTTGCAGGACGCTTCATTTCATTGCTTCATTTCTCGAGCACTACTGAGGGAGGAGATGTTTACTCAGAGCTCTGTAATCACGGCTGGAATGTGAGCGTTCGGCTCTGAAACGCCTGTTATTCTGACCACCAACAATCTCTGAAATGTGACTGAATGAGATGAAGATGTTGACAGAAGAGTCCTGCCTCGAGTCCCAAAACACCCAGAACCGCATACAATCTGACACTTTTAGCAAAATAAATATGATGGTTAGAAAAGAAAACACTGTAAAGCGCAACATGAACATTCTGCTAAACATCTCCATTTGTTTTCCACAGGAGAAACTCATATGGCTTTGGACGCATGGGTCAGTTTTTATTATCTGTTTAAAGTGGGCATGATGGTTTAAATTGACCCAACATTAGTTGAGAGAAACTAAAACTCTGAATGCATGGAAGGGCGTTTTCTCAGTGATTTCTCTTTTACAGTGCAGATGACGGCTCTGAGCTGATTCTGTGCTGGTCCCTCGGGGCCCCTGAGAGGCCCCTGTAACGCCCACAGGATCCAGCCCTGCTCTATATGACCAATACTTTAGAGGAGCCGTCATCATCATCATCATCATCATCAGCGAGTCCAGCTGCGCGAGTTTGGCAGAGACAGAGCCACATATTAGCAGCTGGAAATATGAGTCAAACACACACACACTCTCTCACACATGCACGCACGCACGCACGCACACACACACACACACACACACACACACACACACATACTGATACTGACACACTAATACACACGCTCAAACATGCACAAACTCACACATACACACACTCATACACATGTACGCTCATACTCACACACACACATACACACACTCTCTCACACACACACACACACACTCAGACAGATGCACACTCACACACACAAGCTCACACACACACATACACACGCACACTCTCACACACACTCAGACAGATGCACACACACACTCACACACACAAGCTCACTCACACTCACACACCTGCACACACGCACACACACTCTCTCACACACGCACGCACATACACACACATACTGATACTGACACACTCATAACACGCTCACTCACACACAAGCTCACTCACACGCACACACACATGCACACATACAGGCTCACTCACACACGCACACTCACACACATCTGCACACACACACTCACACACATGCACACATACACCCGCACACTCTCACACACACTCAGGCGGATGCACACACACACAAGCTCACTCACTCACACACTCACACACCTGCACACACACACACACACTCTCTCACACACACGCACGCACATACACACACATACTGATACTGACACACTCATAACACGCTCACTCACACACAAGCTCACTCACACGCACACACACATGCACACATACAGGCTCACTCACACACGCACACACACACACACACACACACATCTGCACACACACCTGCACACACGCACGCACATACACACATACTGATACTGACACACTCATACACACGCTCACTCACACACACTCACTCACACACACTCACACACACAAGCTCACTCACACACACACACACACTCACATTCTCACTCACACTTACACACTCACACTTACACACACACTCACATGCTCACTCACACTTACACACACAGTCACTCATACACAAACTCACACACAGACTCACGCACACTCACACTCTCACACACACTCACACACTCCCTCATACACACACACACACACACTGTTTTGATTTAGTAACTCAGATTAAAGGATAGTTTGTGGAAACCGGACGGATCATAACAGAAATCGGCTGTGTGTGTGTGTGTGTGTGTGTGTGTGTGTGTATATCCCATGAATATGCAAATGAACAGTGACATCATCTAGAGGCTCTTTGAGCAGGCTTTATCTACACTCCACTGAAAGACGTTGGAGTAAACCGCACACCTATGATCGAGTGTGTTTGTATTATTAACACAGAGCTGTAATAATCTCCTCTCTCCCTGCTCGGTTGTTCCACAAATGCTCCGTCTAGCGTGCAAAGGTTTTCCCGCCGCACTGGTTGATTTTCCCAGAGTTCCACAGAGGAGGTTCTCCGCGTGTGGACTGGCCTTCTCCGGCTCTCCTCCGGCTCTCCTCCGGCTCTCCTCCATCTGGAGCCCATCAGAGCGAGCGAACACTACTGAGCCCCCACAGCTCTCCTGAGATCCAGCCCAGAACATGTGCTCCGCCATTCCTCCCTAGCAGACCCAGCAATAACTCACAACATCTTCATCATTAGTGCTGTCACACACTAAAGTCATTGCAAAAGACATGTATACTATGGTTCTGTAAGTAAACTTCCCATAATGCATCTCTTAACCCTGCAGCAGTGCACTCTGGGAGTGGCTCCCTACGGAAATCTGATGTTGTGCCTGTAATTCAGAGCCATATGTTTAAGTGTCAGTTTAAGATTTCCCAGCAGCCTTTTCAAACCCCATCAAATAATAGTGTCCACGCCTCTCATTAAAAACATGACGAACGTGAACTTTACTGAGGAAGACTGAGGACATCAGAGGAAGAGCAGAACGCCTCAGAGCTTCGGGATCAGGGATGAATGCTGTTCTTCAGCAAGGATGCATTCAGATGATCAAAACATTTCAAATAAATGCTGTTCTTTTGAACTTTCTATTCATCAAAGTTTACAATTCTGACTTTACATCTCGGAATTCTGACTTAACATATCGGAATTCTAAATTTACGTCTCGGAATTCTGACTTACATCTTGTAATTATGACTTTTTCCTCAAAATTATGACTTTATGTCTCGGAATTATGACTTTACATCTCGCAATTCTGACTTTACATCTCGCAATTCTAAATTTACATCCCGCAATTCTAAATTTACATCTCGGAATAACAACTTTTGTTCTCTGAATTCTGACTTTACATCTTGCAATTATTACTTTTTTCTCAAAATTATGACTTTACATCTCGAAATTATGACTTTACATCTCAGAATTCTAAATTTACATCTTGGAATTCTAAATTTACATCTCGGAATTATGACTTTACATCTCGCAATTCTAAATTTACATCTCGGAATAACAACTTTTTTTCTCGGAATTATGACTTTACATCTTGCAATTATTACTTTTTTCTCAAAATTATGACTTTACATCTCGGAATTATGACTTTACATCTCGGAATTATGACTTTACATCTCGGAATTATGACTTTACATCTCGCAATTCTGACTTTACATCTCGCAATTCTAAATTTACATCTCGGAATAACAACTTTTGTTCTCTGAATTCTGACTTTACATCTTGCAATTATGACTTTACATCTCAGAATTCTAAATGTACATCTTGGAATTCTAAATTTACATCTCGTAATTCTAAATTTACATCTCGGAATTATGACTTTACATCTCGCAATTCTAAATTTACATCTCGGAATAACAACTTTTTTTCTCGGAATTATGACTTTACATCTTGCAATTATTACTTTTTTCTCAAAATTATGACTTTACATCTCGTAATTCTGACTTTACATCTCGGAATTATGACTTTACATCTCGTAATTCTGACTTTACATCTCGGAATTATGACTTTACATCTCGGAATTCTAAATTTACATCTCGGAATTCTAAATTTACATCTCGGAATTATGACTACATCTCGGAATTATGACTTTACATCTCGGAATTATGACTTTACATCTCGGAATTCTAAATTTACATCTTGGAATTATGACTACATCTCGGAATTCTTAATTTACATCTCGGAATTCTGACTTTACATCTCGGAATTCTTAATTTACATCTCGGAATTCTAAATTTTCATCTCGGAATTCTGACTTTACATCTCGCAATTCTGACTTTTTCTCTGAATTCTGACTTTTTTCTCAAAATTCAGACTTTACATCTTGAAATTCTGACTTTACATCTCGTAATTCTGACTTTACATCTCGGAATTCTGACTTTACATCTCGGAATTCTGACTTTACATCTCATTTACATTTTTCTCAAAATTCTGTGTTTACATTGACACTGAAGATTTTACTATATGTTCACATAGAAAACAAATATTTTAAATTGCAATAATGTTTCACAATATTACTGTATTTTTGGTCAAATAAACGCAGTCTTGGTGAGCAGAAGAGACTCTAAGAAAGAACATTTGCAAGTAATTTCACCATGATATTCTTCAAACAGTAAATTTTCTGAAGTGCTTCAAAAAAACAATGAAGGAGAAACTTCTGGACCATATATTTTCTTCCAGAACAGGCTTTATGGATTTGCTGTTGTTGTGAGATCCACTTTGTGTGGCTGTATTCTTTAATAACTGTTTTAATACGTCCAAAAACCACAGCCAACATTTGCTTTACATGCAATAAATGAAATCAGTTCTCCACCTCACTGTTGGCTATGAACCAACCCTTACAATAATGCCAAAGTGAGAGTGCCAACATTATATATTTTATTATGCTCTTAAACTTGACTAATAAGACTGTTTTTATAGTTGCACTGGTTTATTTACAGGTGCAGCAACTAGAGTGGTAACGTTTTTGGATATTTATAAGCCACGAGTTGTATGGGTTATGTTTATGGTGTTGGAAGCCTGACAGTATTTGCAGTACAGTAAAGTCTCAGTCAAACACCCACCGATGTCATTCCTGTCCGTCCCACAGCATGAGAGATTTACATTCTGCTTAAACTCACATTTCTGTGGGTTCCCCCAAACACACACACACACACACACACACACACACACACAGAGAGATGATGTGTCACGTTATTTGACTGAATAACAGAGAATGTGTCCAGTGTTTAACGCTCTCACATTAACACTCACTCTGCAAAACTCACTGACTCAATGCTGTGGAGATTTACTTGCTTACTAGTATGTTGTAATGTGGTTGCTAAGGAGCTCTGGGTGGTTGCTAGGTAGTTGCTATGCAGGTGCTAGGGTCATTGCTATGGTGTTCTGGGAGGTTGCTAGGATGTTGATATGCAGTTTCTAGGGTGTTCTGTTTGGTTGCTAGGGTAT
>JARQWZ010001142.1:220000-242500 GCA_033150135.1 Gobio occitaniae
TTACTTTACTAGTTACTTGAAAAAGTAATATTATTACGTAACTCAAGTTACTTGTAATGCGTTACCACCAACACTGATTATTATATTATATTAATGTATTGTATTATATGAATTATGTTATATTGTATTATATTATATTATATTATATTATATTATATTATATTTATTATATTATATTATATTATATTATATTATATTATATTATATTATATTATATTATAATATATTATACTATATTATATTATATTATATTATATTATATTATATTATACTATATTATATTATATTATATTATATTATATTATATTATATTATATTATATTATATTATATTATATTATATTATATTATATTACTGAATTGTCTCTAGCAATAATTTTGATAGATGTAACCAACCACAGTTGTTTTAACTTTGAAATGGGTCATAACTTTAACATGACCTGAGAAGTCAAATTAAAGACTCTCATTCTGACATAGTTTACATTAAATCAGTTTAAATTGTGCATGAATTGAAGAATATGATCTTGGTCGGTTACAGAACTTGATTTTGAGGGATGCTACATTTATAAATATCAAAGGATGATCATAATAAATGACATAAAATATAATAAAAAGCCTATAGTAAGGTGCGGATCATGTGATCAGGGGCAGATTGCGCCCTCTGCTGCTCACAGGAGGCCAGTACAGGCTGATGGGAAACTCCTGTGGGGCTTTTGCTTTGTCTAATGAGCTTTGTCTTTATGAACATGAATAGTAGTTCATACCGTAAGAAACATAGGAGACTGAAAGAATGACTAAGATGAAAGAAGGTGATATTTATTATGGTTTTATGAGTTGTGTGGGGTCAGGGCAAGCCTTGACTTTTCCCAGAAATGCTGTTTCCCTCCCTGATCTGTAGGTTGATGACGCTCATTCTCCTGTCAGGACGCACCTGACACACACAGGACCAGTTTTTCCACTTTGGTTTTCAATGCAAATGTTTGTTTGTAAACTGCTGTGTTACAAGCGTTCAGATCTGAGACCGTCCTGTGGAGGCAAGAGGCTTTTCTCTATTGCACTCATTAAAACAACTGTTATTAATATTAATCATTAATGATATTACATATCGTCCTTACAAAACCATAGCTTCCAGCAAAATACCATACGACTGTAAAATCAAGATGCAGTTGTAATGGATGCCCTTCAGTGATAGAAGTCTTCAGACATGTTATGTTATGTTGTTACACCGATCAGGCATAACATTATGACCTAATATTGTGTTGGCCCCACCCATCGAGGCGTGGACTCCACTAGACCCCTGAAGGTGTGCTGTGGTCTCTGGCACCAAGATGTTAGCAGCAAATCCTTTAAGTCCTGTTAGTTGCGCGGTGGGGCCTACATGGATTGGACTTGTTTGTTCAGCTCATCCCACAGATGCTCGATTGGATTGAGATCTGGAGAATTTGGACTCAGACTCGTTGTTGTGCTCCTCAAACGATTCCTGAAGCTTTGCGGAGCACTTTTGATAGAGACTGACCACTGCAGACCGGGAACACCCCACAAGAGCTGCAAGTTTTGGAGATGCTCATAATGTTATGCCTGATCGGTGTATGTTATGCCATATTACAAATTATTACATTATATCATGTTATATATCTGCAATTTACTAGACTAGAAGTGTTACTTGTATACTATTTGCATGGTTATTCTAAAAGTGGGTTAGTAATTAAAAAAAAAAAAAATAGGCGTACAAAACAAAAACAAAAAAGCGTTTTTATTATAGCGACGTCCTGGTAATAACTCCAAACAAAAGCATTGTCCAAGGCACACACTCTTGGATATTCCTCAGAAGAAGAGCATGTAGAAATGCCTCATTATTTCCAGTGAGTATAATAGGCTCCAGAACAGGGATAGGCCTGCGTTTTGTTTGTGTGTGGATGTGGATTGTGAACAGGATCGGGTCACACCCACTGACGGACTGACGCCCTCCACTTCCTCATTCAGACCAACTCACGAGCTCCAGTCCTCACATCACATCACATCTCACCTACAAGTAAGTTTTGCATTTACAATCTTCTTTTTTTTTCTACGTTAAAGCAACAATGTATCGAGTGTTTGTCGCGTTTGTTCTGTTCCCAGCGTGACGCGCGTGTGTTTTTAGAACGTTCGTGACACAATGTAACCATTCCGCGTTAATCCGCGCTAAACGGCAGATGTTTGATATTCATTCAAAACTCTATCGAATGTTCGAATTCTCTCTCTCTGTGTGTGTGTGTGTGTGTGTGTGTGTGTGTGTGTGTTAAGATGTGTGTTGTTTCAGATTGTTTGAGTGTGTGTGTGTGTTGTCATGTAATCTGAAATATTTGGCTGCCATTTTCTTTCTTCTTTAGGCAGAGTGCGATGCCGAGGGTCAAACCGTGTGTGTGTGTGTACTCTAGTGTGTAGTGTGTGTGTAGTAAGCGATGGACGGACTGTGAGTAAATCAGTACATGTTTCGACATGAGATGTGTAAGAGCAGAGCGTCATTACTCCATTAAAAGAGTAAAGCAGGATGCGCATGCGTGACTCTGGAGAACCGCAGATCACTGGCTTTAACGCAGAATTAAACCACAGGATACTAGCAGCACGAACCCTTGCATACAAGTCCTATAAGAATCATATTAAACAAAGCATGTGGGATTTTAAAAGTGTGTGCTGAAAAAACTAATTGAAATTCCTATAGTAAATGTGATTTTCTAGTTTCCAGGCCTATTTCTTCTTCAACTTGGGAGAATTCAGGTTGATTGGGACATTTTTTCCAGGTCATCTCAATGACAAAAAGTGTCCCTGAATTCATCCCTATATTTGTTTAAAAAATGGCAAATTACTGTAAAAGTTAACATTTGAATCACAATGTTCTTTGAGTTGGAGAAAGTTTGTGAACGGCTTGCATTACCATAAAAAAGAGAGGAAAAAAATGTAATTAGAGGAGAGGTTTTTTTTTTAACCCTGATATGACTTGAAAGTCAAAAAATAGTTTTATTGAACCTTCAAACTGCTTTAAGTTTTGTTTAGTATCATAAGTTGATACATCAATCTTTTATGGCTCTGAAATAGTTAGAATATGGAGGAAAACACCTACATTTTATTAATAAATAAGCAAAAATATGCATTTTGGTGTCGATGCGGCTAAGAAAAGAAAGAAAAAAATTAATTAGAGGTTTTTTTAACCTTGATATGACTTGAAAGTCAAAAAATAGGTTTATTGAACCTCCCAACTACATTTTTATCTAAAAAAAAAGTGTTTTGTTTAGTATCATAAGTTGATACATCAATCTTTTATGGCTCCGATATAGTGAGAATATGGAGGAAAACACCTACATTTTATTAATAAATAAGCAAAAATATGCATTTTGGTGTCGATGCGGCTTAGAAAAGAAAGAAAACATGTAATTAGAGTAGAGTTTTTTTACCCTGATATGACTTGAAAGTCAAAAAATAGGTTTATTGAAGCTTTTTATTGAATTTTTATCCAAAAAAAGTGTTTTGTTGAGTATCATAAGTTGATACATCAATCTTTTATGGCTCTGATATAGTGAGAATATGGAGGAAAACACCTACATTTTATTCATAAATAAGCAAAAATATGCATTTTGGTGCATATGCTGATATTCTAATTGTGAAATTCTTAGTGTAAATCAATGAGATCTTTATAACACTAAAGCAGCTATATATGCATATAAATATCAATATCTGCCAATAATATATCTTCTTTAAAAGCTTAGTTTTATGATCAAAGCTCTAATTCCATATTCCGGAAACTTCCCTTGCTTTAATTTTTTTATTTAGTTCATATTTTATTCTGAAGAAATGCATATATAAATAGTTTTGTTAGCTTAAATATTAAATGTCATGATGAATAGTTATTGAGTGGTGTCAAAATTACAGCCGATTTCCTCTTAGATCAGATCTCAATCCATGCGGAAATGCTTTAAATTCTTCTAAAACGCCCATTGTAACATAACCGTGCCACTTTTATTCTTCCGTCCACCTATAGCCTATAAGAGCAGAGCACACCTGATAAACCTGCCGCCCCACACACAGACTCGTTTGATCAGTGGGATGCACACGCATTGAATGCGGTGTTGCAATATTCACTCCTCAAAGGCTTTAGCGATGTCTTATCATCTGCTCGAGGTGTGTAGTTCTGGGTTGGGATGTGTGTGTGCAGAAAGGGCGGCCCGAGGGTCTGTTGAGGGTTATAGTACACTGTTAAAGGTGCAATATGTAACTTTTTTTCAGTAAAATATCCAAACACCTCTAGGCCAGTGTTATATATTTTGTTCAGTTGAGACCTTACAATATCCCAAATGTTTCCAACTATTTGTAAATCATGAGAGCTGTTTTACCCGAGGAACCGGGACGTGTGAGGGCGTGGCCTGTCGATGACATCATATCCGCGTTGCCCTCGGTTTCTGGTTTTATTCTGTAGAAGCGCTAACCCTAACCCAATTGTCACAAAAAGCAATTCATAGGATCATAGACCATTGCAATGTAAGAGAAAGCACTAAAAATAATCATATGGTACTAATGTTTTAAATATTCAGTTACTTTGTAAACCAACAAAAACAGCAATGAGGGATAAAATAAGTTCAATTATTATGTAGAATCTCTCTCTATTATTGTTCTGGGTGGTTCTGAACTGCTGAATCATGTGCATGCCTGCCGATAAGTATATATGGCGATTATTAAGATAACATATAATGACTTTGATGTACTGAAATACAGCAGAGCGCTGAATTTTTGCCAGGTGCACTGTCCTCTGATGTTGTTTTATCATCATTTATCACATTTGAGCTGCTACTGATGATTGATATGTTCATTCGGATGATGACAGTGATCTGGTTTTGTTGGTGAAGACTAGTAGCTTTAAAAGTTTCACTTTAAACGGGCCTGGAAAAAGAGCCATCCCCTACAATCAATGGGCGTTTGGGGCAAAAATGCCACTAAAATAAATAAAAATGCTTCCAAGAACCAAGATATGGTGCAAAAAAATGTCTAAGTTCGTGTTTTTAAAGGTACAATATGTAAGATTTTTCAAATAAAATATCCAAACACCACTAGAACAGCGTTATCTATTTTGTTGACTTGTGTGCTTACTTTATCTCAGATGTTTCCAAGTGTTTAAATCCAGAGAAATAAGCGATTTTAACCAGGACACGGACCGTGTGACACCTATCAATGACATCATACCCGCATTACCCTCCGGTTTTATTTTGTAGAAACCATGGACGCTTTAATAGATATATTATGGGCCAGATTTACTAAACCGGGCAAATAAGCGTGAAATCTCATTTACAAAAAAGCACGAATATGAGTGGAAAGTGCACGTGATCTACTGGCGACGCACATTTAACCCCTTAACTATCGATACCAAATCGCTGTAATTCAAGAATGATTTGGAATACAGATGTAAGTTTGGTCTTGTTTTAAAGAAGAAAGCAACTCAAAAGATGAAAGTATGAAAAAGTTATGGAAGTTAAAATTTACTGTAATTTAAAAAAACATTATTTTATGTAAAATATATATTTTACAAAAAATTTTTTACTATAAAATTAAAGCCATATGTCGAACCAAGTTGTGTTCCAAATTTGAAGTTGATATCACAAAAATTAAAGTTTCCATGAGATTTTGTTTAGGCGCAGTACCAAAGATAGCCACCGGGTGTCATCCACTTTCCATTGATTGTCTTTAAATGCATTTTCCTGTAACAAATTACTAAATTTCTGTCTAAATATCACTTCCATCACAAAACAGTCTCCAAATATGGAACATTGAGACCTTTCAGACGATATGTGTTTTGTCAAGATTAGAAAAGATTTTGATGATATAGTTCAAAAAAGTGTTGTGATATGAAACATGACACCGCCCACTAGGGGAGGAGCCCGCTAGAAGAATTTAGAGTACCGTTTCCATGGTAACACGACGTCCGATTTCAAAACGGTTTTCACAGGATGAATTGAATAATGGCGTTTTGGGTGGTAAATAATGGCGTTTTGGCCGGTAAATGTAAATAAGGACGTTTTGGCCGGTAAATAATGACGTTTTGGTCGGTAAATAATGACGTTTTGGTCGGTAAATAATGGCATTTTAGCCGGTAAATAATGGCGTTTTGGCCGGTAAATAAGGACGTTTTGGCCGGTAAATAATGGCGTTTTGGTCGGTAAATAATGACGTTTTTGGCCGGTAAATAATGACGTTTTGGCCGGTAAATAATGGCGTTTTGGCCGGTAAATAATGGCGTTTTGGCCGGTAAATAAGGACGTTTTGGCCGGTAAATAAGGGCGGTTTGGCCGGTAAATAAGGGCGGTTTGGCCGGTAAATAATGGCGGTTTGGCCGGTAAATAATGGCGGTTTGGCCGGTAAATAATGGCGGTTTGGCCGGTAAATAATGCCGTTTTGGCCGGTAAATAATGGCGTTTTTGACCGCCGGTAAATAATGGCGTTTTTGGCCGCCGGTAAATAATGGCGTTTTGGCCGCCGGTAAATAATGGCGTTTTGGCCGGTAAATAATGGCGTTATGGCCGGTAAATAATGACGGTTTGGCCGCCTGTAAATAATGACGTTTTGGCCGGTAAATAATGGCGTTTTGACCGGTAAATAATGGCGTTTTGGCCGGTAAATAATGACGTTTTGGCCGGTAAATAATGGCGTTATGGCCGGTAAATAATGACGGTTTGGCCGCCTGTAAATAATGACGTTTTGGCCGGTAAATAATGACGTTTTGACCGGTAAATAATGGCGTTATGGCCGGTAAATAATGACGGTTTGGCCGCCTGTAAATAATGACGTTTTGGCCGGTAAATAATGGCGTTTTGACCGGTAAATAATGGCGTTTTGACCGGTAAATAATGGCGTTTTGACCGGTAAATAATGGCGTTTTGACCGGTAAATAATGGCGTTTTGGCCGGTAAATAATGGCGTTATGGCCGGTAAATAATGACGGTTTGGCCGCCTGTAAATAATGACGTTTTGGCCGGTAAATAATGGCGTTTTGGCCGGTAAATAATGACGTTTTGACCGGTAAATAATGGCGTTTTGGCCGCTAAATAATGCCGTTTTGGCCGGTAAATAATGACGTTTTGGCCGCCTGTAAATAATGACGTTTTGGCCGGTAAATAATGGCGTTTTGGCCGGTAAATAATGACGTTTTGACCGGTAAATAATGCCGTTTTGGCCGGTAAATAATGACGTTTTGGCCGCCTGTAAATAATGGCGTTTTTGGCCGGTAAATAATGACGTTTTGGCCGCCTGTAAATAATGGCGTTTTGGCCGGTAAATAATGACGTTTTGGCCGGTAAATAATGGCGCAAATGCCAGTAATTTGATGAGCGCAAACCTTAGTAAATAACCTCGCATGACTCCTTTAAATACATACATTTTGCGGGCTGAAAGGGAAACTCCTACAAATGCATATGGAAGGTCAGCCACAAAAATAACCCTGTCCACTCCTTTTCAGCTCTAATTTATCACTGCGTGTCTTTAGTAAATCCTGACAGTAGTGTTTAAAACACCATAAGACGGTTTGTGCTGGTGCAAGCTGTTAGTAAATCTGGCCATATGTGTTTTATTAGACGGATGAGCAACTGTTTGGAGACATTCACCTACAGAAAACAGACTAATGCTTGTTCTCCAGCTCAACACAGTCCTATTGTGTAAATCTGGTGTTGTTGATTTACCACACGCAGTGCCATGTTTTACCATGGCTAATATGATCTCGCTCACTGCAGTGTGAACAAGTGTCTCATAGTAGCGCAGAGCGAACGCATAGTGTAGCATTATGACATCACTTTAACACACTCAAATGTGTGTGCTATGATAAAAAAGCGCTGCTCTCGAGCCGTGTGTCGTACTTGTCTCTCATTAGCAATCGCTCCAGCGCCTCGTTCATCCGCCCTGCTTCATCCTACAGTAACAGAGTCCCGCCGGATTCTCCGGCTGTAGAGGGGAAGACAACAACTCCCATGATCCCGCGAAATCAGGGCGTCATCAAGCTACGCCTTTGTTTTGAATAAGCGACCTCTAGCGGTGAAAATTACATAATGTACCTTTAATATTTTTAAGCAATATTACACAAGCAAACGTGATGTTTTCCCGAATATCAGCACGTTTGCAAATGTGATATTGATTTTATACTGTATGATGGTGTATGAATATGGTAATCGTTCAGTATGATGGTGTATGAATATGGTGATCGTTCAGTATGATGGTGAATGAATATGGTGATCGTTCAGTATGATGGTGTATGAATATGGTAATCGTTCAGTATGATGGTGTATGAATATGGTGATCGTTCAGTATGATGGTGTATGAATATGGTGATCGTTCAGTATGATGTGTATGAATATGGTAATTGAAAATGGTGATCGTTTATTATGATAGTATATGAATATGGTAATTGTTCATTATGATAGTATATATGAATATGGTAATCGTTCATTATGATAGTATATATGAATATGGTAATCGTTCATTATGATAGTATATATGAATATGGTAATCGTTCATTATGATAGTATATATGAATATGGTAATCTTTCATTATGATAGTATATATGAATATGGTAATCGTTCATTATGATAGCATATATGAATACGGTAATCGTTCATTATGATAGTATATATGAATACGGTAATCGTTCATTATGATAGTATATATGAATACGGTAACTGTTCATTATGATAGTATATATGAATACGGTAATCGTTCATTATGATAGTATATATGAATACGGTAACCGTTCATTATGATAGTATATATGAATACGGTAACCGTTCATTATGATAGTATATATGAATATGGTAATCGTTCATTATGATAGTATATATGAATACGGTAATCGTTCATTATGATAGTATATATGAATACGGTAATCGTTCATTAGGATAGTATATATGAATACGGTAATCGTTCATTATGATAGTATATATGAATACGGTAACCGTTCATTATGATAGTATATATGAATATGGTAATCGTTCATTATGATAGTATATATGAATACGGTAATCGTTCATTATGATAGTATATATGAATATGGTAATCGTTCATTATGATAGTATATATGAATACGGTAATCGTTCATTATGATAGTATATATGAATACGGTAACCGTTCATTATGATAGTATATATGAATATGGTAATCGTTCATTATGATAGTATATATGAATATGGTAATCGTTCGTTATGATGGTATATATGAATATGGTAATCGTTCATTATGATAGTATATATGAATACGGTAATCTTTATCTTGCCAACAAAATAGTCATTGCGTGACTCCGAGCAACACACTTTCGTTACTGAATGATTCAGCGTTTTTGAACGAATCTTATGAATGACTCACAACTCACTTCTGCTTTGTCCCTGAATGAACTCTTTCTTTTAAACAACCTTTGAATTGCAAAGGCCGTCTCTAGTGAAGGCTTCGCGTTACTGAATCGCATCCTGTTTTTGCATGTGTTTCTGAAATAACCATCTAAATGTTTTGCTGTCTTCCAGGTGTCAGAGATGAGTTACCCCGGATATCCTCCCGCAGGTGGAAACTACCCGCCCGGCTCCGGCCCATATCAACAAGCACCGGGTGGATACCCTCAACAACCCGGTGGCTTTCCTCCCCAGGCAGGATACTATCCGCCTCAACCAGGAGCATATCCCCCCGGAGCAGGATACCCACCCCAGGCCGGAGGATACCCACCCCAGGCTGGAGGATACCCTCCTCAGGCCGGTGGCGGCTACCCAGCTGCCCCGGGGGGAGGATACCCGCCACAGGCCGGAGGTTACCCCGCCGCCCAGCCTGGAACCTACCCCAATATGGCCCCTGCTGGTGAGTCCAGTCTGAGCTCTGCATGCAGAAGCATTATGGGACGTGTATGTCTGCGTTGTTGGTCATAGTGTGTGTTCTTATGGTGCGTTCACACCAGACGCAAATTAAGCGTTTCGCGCAAGTGATTTGCATGTAAAGTCAATGCAAAGACGCGAATAGACATTCTGCGGCACGATTCGCACGAATGACACAGTTTAAAAATCTGAACTTTGGCGGATATTAGCGCCGCGTTAACCAATCAGGAGCTTGCTCTAGTAGTGACAACAATGAGGACAAACTCGTATGGTTTATATTAATCATATATTAATATATGGTTCAGACAAGTGTGCATATGATTATCGCTGTGATAACATTAAATGACATGAAACACTACCCAGTCTCTTTTTGTTAAATGCAAGTTTATGTTTGATCAATAATACAAAAGTAAAAGGTATAATATGCTATACATGAAATAAAGCAAACAATTCAGTCAAATATTCTAAGTCAGCGCTAGTAGGCTACAACGGTAATGTAAAGTTAAATAGCCTAAAAATAAAAAAGTAATGAAACTTCTCTTTGCCCTCAGCCAAAACGATTTGCCAGGGAACAAGTTATAGATCCATGAGAGCAAAGATCGCCCGTTATATCTATTATAGGTACGAATTGTAGATCGAGACGCCACAGAGACATCAGAGCCAGTGGCAGATGCCAGAAGGACTAGCCGAGGAAAGGCTGCTCTCGCCGGGGTTAATGAGCGCCGCTGATCCACTGGAGCTCACAACTCCACACACACAGGATAAAATGTTCAAATAGGCGCTCTCTTTATAAATAAACCACAGATTTGAGCTTTAAACAACTACATTCTCACCTGAAAAAGTCTTAAAACTACATTTTGTGACACAATAACAGGAGTATTTTTACAAAAAAGACGTCAAGTGTGAACAGAATCCTTGTCAGCCATTTTATTTATGATTTATTTGCGTCCTGTGTGAACACACCATTACTTCTGGATGCTCTAATGTAATTTGCGGGCTGAACAACTGACCATACGTAGAAATGTATTGGCAGTTTAAAATAAGACGTCATTTTAATTCTGGTAAAAATCAGGAATGCACCGATATCAAAATTTTGGCCGATACCGATAACCGATATATTTGCCGATAAATCTAAATCCACAGTTTTTTAATGTAATTTTTGAAAGCCTGATTACAAAAACAAAAGTCTCACCATTAAAGCACGTCTCCAAGCGCACAATTATAATTTTATGTAGCCTATATAACTGTATTTTCCTTTTTTGAAGTGATTCCGATCATATTTCAAGCTATTCAAACCCATCATAGTGAATCTGAAGTGTCTCAGCTGGAGGAAATAATACATTATCTATCGACTTTAATATATCGGACACATTTTCATATCGGGCCAATAACATTAAAATGAACATATATCGGCCAATACCGATATGGTGGCCGATATATCGTGCATCCCTAGTAAAAATGAATATTGGAGGGGAAAGTGTTCGTCTATACATTACAGTTGAAATGCAAAAGGCAATATATATATATATATATATATATATATATATATATATATATATATATATATATATATATATATATATATATATATATATATATATATATATATATATATATATATATATATATATATATATATATATATATATATATATATATATATTTCTGATTTACTAATGGTGTAATGGTACACAAAAATGACGGTTCGATACAGCAGGAGAGAGAAAACTAAATATAAATGTGCTTCTCTTTTTCTATTAAGTGTGTATGTCCTTAAATTAATTCAATTATAACTAAAATTTTCTTAAAGATAAAATAAAAAATTGTAAGCTATATAGGGAGCCTTATTTGTACATTACTATAATATAACAACAGAGCCCAATTAGCCTAATCCAGTTGCTATTTATTTTTAGATATAATAACCAACACTCACATAACACATTCACTTCACAAAAGGCAGTTTTTGCGTTAACTTCTCAATATAAAATTATGTTTTTACTCCAATTCGTTGTTGAAATATAATCATTCATACACACTGTGTGTCATATTCATGATTTCTTTAAATACACATTAAATAATCCAGACATCAATAACAGGTTCAGATGAATATAACGGCTAATAAAGGTCATATATTCAGTGAAAGAGTTGATTTCTGTGGACACTCAATGACTTCTGAGGTCATGTGATGCTGCGTGACATTGTTCTCAAGCCGGCGTTGAAACACTGATTGAGCGATTACTCTACATATGATGCGTTTTAGTTGTAATGTGTCCTCAACACACCTTCAGATGTTCATTCATGTTTATTCTGTGACTATGACGAGATGATCGCGTTCACTCGCGCGTCTATACAGTGATCCGTCACGCTACATTAAAGAGCGTTAAACGGCATTTATCGGTTGAATTTCGTGGTAAAATGGACTGAATACTTAATATATTTGTGTGGGAAGTCGTATTGAAGTGTGTTCTGCACCGTTAAAGATTGCTTTCGGTAGAATTCAATACACACGTGCACCGGAACGGTTCAGTACAAATTTGCGTACCGTTACACCCATATAATTTACTGTATAATGCGGAATGTCGCATATTTAGCACAATTTAGATGAATAAAAGTAGGGATGTACTCTTAATCAAATTGTGATTGTTAAAATGGAAATATCTATTAAATAGACCCTTTTCACAGATGCGTTTTAATGGTCATCAATAACGTAAATCCTGCAAGGTTTTTTGTATTTTCATAAATAAATAAATAAAAAATACATTTATAACATTAATACTTTGTATTTTATTAATTTTGCATCAAATTACAAAAAACAAGTTACCGCTGTGGTAAGGGCGTTTATAATACAGCGTTCATGGGCGTGATGGTAAAATTAACATATTTCTCTCTTTTCACTGCCGTTCTCTATTTTTTCCCTCTTTTTGAAAGTTGTGAAGTCACTATTGTGGCGTTTTTCTTTTGTTATTTGAGCAAATGGGCACACAAAAAAATATTTAATGTACTTTCTCATTCCCAGCTATAATCTTTAACCCAGCTATGACGACTTCCCGGAAATGTGAAAAGGGTCTATTGTTAACGTTTTGTGAATTGATTTGCGTAGACATGATTTTGGATTATTCAAATTGAATTAAGCCGTTCAAATGGAATCTATAAAAATTTGAAATCCATGTAAAGTTCCTAAAAGATGCATTCGTTTCTGCTTTTCATGCATTCTGCATATTTTGACTTCCATGTGGTGGTTGTGCTGTGATTGACAGTGTGTCATAGTTGAAGCAGCACTGAGTTATTTGTGTTGTTAGCAGGTGGATGGGGCGGCCAACCTGGCTTTGGAGCTGTAAGTATACCTTTATTTCTGCTTCTTTTATTGTGTGTTTTTAAATGAATACAGAAGTGCAGAGTTTTGGTTGAACTGGACTCTCTGACATGAAACTAATCATGTGCATGTTCTTATTTAGCCTGGAGGAGGAATGCCTCAGGGTTACCCCGGGGTCCCAGCTCCGGGACAGCAGCCCATGCCCGGATACCCAGGTGCCCCAGCGCCAAACCCGTCAATGCCCGGGTATGGAGGAGGCGCTCCGGCTGGACCAACACCGGTCGGTCCTGCTGTCAATGTGAGAGACTGCCCGCTTTATCCGCCAATATAAACTTGTACGGTTGTGTCCGGTTTAGATTTTCATGGTTCACACGGTCACAGAAAACCTGAAATTACTGACTGAAATTCTAAAATGTTTAATCCAGAATTGCTTTGTCACAATGAAAATCCAGAAACAAATTGTCAAGAAAATGTATTGGTCATACACTGTAAAAACCCTGACATTAAAAAATATATTTCTCTGAACGTGCCCAGTTTCACAGCTAATTTCCACAAGAAAGACACGCACACAAAAAAAAAAACAGGAAACAGAAATGCTTGACTTCAGTGGTGTAGTAACTTACCACTGAAATAGGAAATTGGACATGCAAAGTTCTTGTCATGTTTTTTTTAATGCAATTGTCTGTTAAAAGCCAAGCGAAATCACTTTCACAATGCATTTACTTCCATAATATGACATATTTAGTGTGAAAATCAATATAAAATTATAGTTAATCATTTGCATACTGTTCAAAAGTTTGGGTTTTTTGAAAGAAGTCTGTCCTGCTCATCAAAGCTGCATTAATTTGATCAAAAATACTGTAAAATTGTGAAATATTATCCAGTGTAAATCATCTGTTCTCTATGTGAATATACAGTAAAGTGTAATTTATATCCTGTGATCAAATCATCATTACTTCAGTCTTCAGTGTCACATGATCCTTCACTGATCATTCTCATGAGGATTTGATGCTCAACTATTTATGATTATCAATGTTGAAAACAGTTGTGCTGCTTCATATTTTTGTGCAAACCATCATACATTTTATTTTTCATGATTCTTTGATGAATAGACGGTTCAAAAGAACAGCGTTTATTTGAAATAAAGCATCTTTTGTAACATTATAAATGTCTTTACTGTCACTTTTGATCAATGTAATGCATCTTTTCTGAATAAAAGTATTCATTTCTTTTAAAAAAACTACTCCCAAACTTTTGAACAGTGTTTGTGTGTGTGAGTGGACAGTGTATATATAGTTCTAGTGTGTGTGTGTGTGTATTTATTTCACTACATCAAAACAAGGAAGAATATTTATTTAAATTTGGAAATGTATTTATTTTTTAATCGCTTAAAAACAATAATCTTAACAGAATGATTATGCTGGGGAGGGTACAGTGCAGAAAAAATAAATGCATGAGGATAAAGGCAATAAAAATGAATATAACGCAATAAAAAATTGGAATTGAACTATAATACAATACAGTAATAAAAATAGACATAATTACATATAGAGCAAAATTCAATTTGACTTACTGTTTCCTGTGATGTGTCTGTTTAGAGGGGTTACCGCGGTTCCATAAAGGACTTTCCCGGTGCTGACCCTCTCAAAGATGTCGAGGTGTTACGGAAAGCCATGAAGGGTTTCGGTGAGAAGAAACTGATTCTCTTAGTTTTAAATTTAGTCACCCATCCAGTCACATCTTCCAATACAGAGTCCTGAATCTCTTGTGCTCACAGGAACTGATGAGAATGCCATTGTCGAGCTTCTTGGCAGTCGATCCATCAAGCAGCGCGTGCCGTTGCTGGCGGCGTACAAAACCACCTACGGCAAGGTAAGCATCAGAGCAGTGAAGCATCACATGATTATTGATCTGGCTTCTTGGGTGTAACCGTGCAGTGTTTTACAGGATCTGGTGAAGGACCTGAAGTCGGAGCTGACGGGAAACTTTGAAGATCTGGTGCTGAACATGCTGAAGAGTCCTGCGCAGCTCGATGCCTATGAACTGAAGGAGGCCATTAAGGTGAGGGGTTATTCTTCCCTTGACTTTCCTGGAAAATGTGTCCAAATCCATTGAGATGCTAGATGTTTTGCTCAGGTGTTTCTTATGGGTAGCGATATTCAATTTCAAATGTAAAATGACAATGCATTTCTGTATTTAAATGTGCATATGTGCAACGTTTGGTGCAAAATTTAAATTCATATACCATTTTGCCATTCCCATTTAAATTAGATGCATCATTTTAAGTTGCAAAATAAAAATGTATGACCTAAATTGATTAGATATGTTTAACATGTCCAAGCCAAAATGATAATTTAAGTGTTATTTTTCCTAAATGCATTTAGACTCGTGGGTAGGACACTTGGGATTGCATTTTCATCATAATACCATGTGATAATTGTAGCAGTGTGAATTTCAAAATGCATTCTGAGCCAAAGCTATGGCAAAATTGTGATTTAAATGTCTTTTTTTTTTCTTAAATGCATTTATGGGTAGCAATATTCAGTTTAAAATGTAATATGCAAAATGGCAGATCAGGCCCAAAAAATCAAGGACGACCCTATCCGAGCCCACATTAACTGTAATTATGAGCCTGAGCCCGATTTAAACCCAAACATTTTTTAAAAAGTGTGCGTTCTGACGTGTGCGTAAATCAAGCTCTTGTGGTGCCCCCATTCGTTTCAATGTTTCATGCTTTTTGGACATGCACATCATAATAAATAGACTTGTTTTACAAAACTAAGAATTTTCCCATAAATGTGTCCTATATCACTGAAAATGGGAGAATCTTAGCTTTAATGTGGTATATGGCACATTATCAGAATAATAATGGTTAAAATGTTTTACAATTTCAAAAATAAGCTTGATTTTAAAATTTGAATTTCTTAAAATCATGATTTTCTGAGGCCGAAATTCAGCTAACATTTGACATGGTCTTACTCACTCAATATTAAAGATATCAAGGTTATATTTTCACAGAATGTTCTTTACATTATGTAGGATGATTCTATGTATAAAAAAGCGAATGACAAAAAAATGACTTTAGCTGGGTTTTCACAGACAGGGTCACATTTATGTTTAAATATTATAATGTTATTTTTAAATTTCTTCTGATTATGATAAGTGCAAAGATGCGAGTGGGTCAGAAATGATTTTGACCACTTCATTAAGTTTTGTTTTGTTGAAAGCCTTTCTTTAAAGTGAATTTCGTTTTGTATAAATTGTATCTTAATTTGAATCAATGTTTCATCAGCCAATTGCCTGGATTTAATAAAAAAGAAGCAAATAGGCTCTAGCAGACAATAATCGTGACATGGCGGCGCCGGAGTGATCACGATTGCTCTTGAACACGTCTCATAAATAAACCCAAGCTCAGCCTCACAGACATGAGAAATATGTGTATAGAAAGCTTGAAATGTCCACTTTTGAACGTAACAATTAGAAACTAAAAGAAATAGTTAAGCAAAGCGCAATGTTCACGCAAGCAGCTCATGATGGCGTCTCAGAGCGGTTCTGTTCTGCTTCATCACTGCATGTGCCGAGGATAGTGGCGGGAAATATCGGCCCGACCTGAGGATAGTGGCGGGAAATATCGTCCCGACCCGAGGATAGTGGCGGGAAATATTGGCCCGACCTGAGGATAGTGGCCGGAAATATCGGCCCGACCCGAGGATAGTGGCGGGAAATATCGGCCCGACCTGAGGATAGTGGCGGGAAATATCGGCCCGACATGAGGATAGTGGCGGGAAATATTGGCCCGACCTGAGGATAGTGGCCGGAAATATCGGCCCGACCCGAGGATAGTGGCGGGAAATACCGGCCCGACCCGAGGATAGTGGCCGGAAATATCGGCCCGACCCGAGGATAGTGGCGGGAAATATCGGCCCGACCCGAGGATAGTGGCGGGAAATATCGGCCCGACCCGAGGATAGTTGCGGGAAATATCGGCCCGACCCGAGGATAGTGGCGGGAAATATTGACCCGACCCGAGGATAGTGGCGGGAAATATTGACCCGACCCGAGGATAGTGGCGGGAAATATCGGCCCGACCCGAGGATAGTAGCGGGAAATATCGGCCCGACCCGAGGATAGTGGCGGGAAATATTGACCCGACCCGAGGATAGTGGCGGGAAATATTGACCCGACCCGAGGATAGTGGCGGGAAATATCGGCCCGACCCGAGGATAGTGGCGGGAAATATCGGCCCGACCCGAGGATAGTGGCGGGAAATATTGACCCGACCCGAGGATAGTGGCGGGAAATATCGGCCCGACCCAGCCTGCACGCTCAAGTTCGGGCTCAGGCATTTTGTCTGTGAGAATTGAATGGATGGCTGTGGTTTGCTATTGGTGGATCTCATGTGAGTGACAGGTTGCCCCGCCCTCATCATCAGAGAAGAGAAGAGACGCTGCTGCAAGAGGAAGGGGAAGTTATTCTGATTCAAGATTAGCAGATATGCACGGATAAATCATCTATAGGAAATACTGCAGTATGATCTGGTCATCATGTAATGCTAACGGCTGATGATACACTGATCCCACTGCAGGGAAGCATGTCCACACACTCACCCGGTCAAGCACGCTCACACTTGGTTACAGCACAGATCTCATACGCTGATGCTTGTGTTACACTGATCTCATTAATGAAACACGGGCATTAATTACAGAGCAGAAACACTGCCAGGCTGAATGAACGCGTGCTCTCTATCAGTGATCATCACTGCAATAATGATAGAAACCTGTTGAGTGTTTTATACCTATCAGGCTGTGAAATTGCATCAAAATTAAAACATCTTTTGAAGATATCACTGAACATTTATGCAAAAGTAAAATTCTTACTGAAGTTAATTTTTCATCTCTGTTTTTTGAGTTTATTCAATATAAGACTGTAGCGTAGTTTGTAGATAAGGGAAGAAGGAGGCGGGAACCGGCGAACATTCAACAACTTTAATCAAAATAAATGAACACAAAATGAAAGTAAAAGCGGCAGAAACGCAACTTAAAATCCAGGCCTGGTCCTCTCTCGTCCTTCACCGGTGTTTCTCATCCTTCTATGCCTCAGTGCTTCCTCATGAGAGGACTTGAGACCGGTGTGCCTCGCAGGTTCTCCATTCTCAATCATCCACCGTCCCCGCTCGCTCCTCTCGTGTCTCTCGCTCGTCCACCTCGCCACAAAGACAAATCTGATATTATATCTGTAACTACTTTCCCAAGTAAGTCCCAACATATTTAGTTGATCCTGGAACACCAATCCTGTCCAAACATGTATTCCTACTAGGGCTGTCACTTTACGTTCGAAAATCGATTGCACAATCGATCGGACCAACCAACACAAGTTTCGAAAACGAAAATAGGGAATCGATTTTAACCAAATATGTACACTATTATTTTTGAACGAATTAAACAAATAAAAAAGTTATTAACAGGTATTATTAATATGTTGAAATATGTTTTTAAAACTTGCATGAGGTCATGTGACAATGCTGTGTGCGTAGAAAAGAATGAGCGCTATTTCCTTCTGAATGGAGAGCAGCTTTCTCATTCCTCTCAGCGCCGCTCGCTCAACTCGAAATGCCCTTTGTGACATGCTGGAACAAATATAGGTCTATCTGAAATAAATGGCTATAGGGCTGCCCCAACTAAAGCTTTTTTCCTAGCAGGGTAGTTGTTCATTTAAGCCGTTGTTCACGCGGAGCCAGCGCCTCCATGACATTGTATGATATATTTTCTTATTATTTATTAAATCAATGCAATATTAGTCGATAAAACAATTGATTAAAATTAAGAAACAATTTATATAAAACGAAATTCAATTTATGAAAAGGAACCACCTTTGCCAGCTGACAGCGACCCGCTTTTGTGGTGAAAGATTGGCAGTTCGAAATACCCCCACCTTGCACAGCTGGCAATGAAGTACCCGAGTGTCGCTGGAACATCAGTGCGGTCGGAGCGCGTCTTCTCAACAGCTGGGCATATAGTGAATAAAAAACGCTCTGCTCTGGACCCCGAAAATATTGATAGACTTGTTTTCCTGTCTAATAATTTGTAATTAAGCCTTATTCGCACGTTTCATCAGTAACGCCTGCATAGCCTAAGTGTCGGTTACGTTCAATTAAGAAAAAAACAGGCAATATTTAGCGTTGAAAATGAAAACTTCATTTAAAATTGATTTTAGAATCGATTCAATGAACACTTGTGTCTCAAAAATCGAACAGGATTTTTTTACAAAAGTGACAGCCCTAATTCCTACCCCTAAACCTAACCCTACCCATGTAATAATAGGTGAATAAAGGCTGATTTAAACTTCTGCGTCGGACCTACGCCGTATCCTCTATGCCGTTAGTTACGCGTTGCTTTTGATTTATACTTCTGCGTTTTTGTCCACGTCAATGTGCAATTACACATGTAGACGCTAGTAGGCAGTGTCCTCGGGCATGTTGGTGTAATCAAGACAACAGCCGAAGAAGAAGCAGCTTCTTGTGTTGAATGTGTATTCATTGTCGGAGTATCAGCAGTGAGATAGCGGCTTTTCTTGCAGCTTGAGTTGTTGTATCAAATACAAATTAAGCATCTCTAGTTGATTAGTAGAGTTAAATAAGAGGCGACCTGGCGCTGGAATGCGTTTGTGAAATCATGCAGAGCTTGTGCCGCTGTTTTCACTTTGACTGAAATAACCACTCGTTACAACCGAGGTCTGCAGCAAAGCATTTGTGAAGCCACAACACACACAACCTTGAGGCGGATGGGCTACAACAGCAGAAGACCCCACCGGGTACCACTCATCTCCACTACAAATAGGACAAAGAGGCGACAATTTGCACAAGCTCACCAAAATTGGACAGTTGAAGACTGGAAAAATGTTGCCTGGTCTGATGAGTCTGGATTTCTGTTGAGACATTCAGATGGTAGAGTCAGAATTTGGCGTAAACAGAATGAGAACATGGATCCATCATGCCTTGTTACCACTGTGCAGGCTGGTGGTGGTGGTGTAATGGTGTGGGGGATGTTTTCTTGGCACACTTTAGGCCCATTAGTGCCAATTGGACATTGTTTAAATGCCACGGTCTACCTGAGCATTGTTTCTGACCATGTCCATCCCTTTATGAGCACCATGTCCCCATCCTCTGATGGCTACTTCCAGCAGGATAATGCACCGTCACAAAGCTCCAATCATTTCAAATTGGTTTCTTGAACATGACAGGGGGTCGAAAGGGGGTCAAACACAGTATTAGTATGGTGTTCCTAATAATCCTTTAGGTGAGTGTATAAGCTCCTAACCCTGGTTGTAATCCTAAACTGACATAAACTCTCAAATCTGATTGGTTAATTGCAATGGTGTTCCAGGATCAATAAAGATGGCGATCCAGGAAAACCTTCCATTAGATAAGTCGCAGCACACTTCAGATAATGCTTATGCTCCAGAACATGCAGTGATAATCGTTGTTCTCCGTGTTTTCAGGGTGCAGGAACCGACGAGGCCTGTCTCATAGAGATTCTGTCCTCCCGGAATAATGCTGAAATTCGGGAGATCACGAAGCTGTATAAGGCAGGTGAGTCGGCTCTCCCAAACCTCTTGATCCCAGATCACGTGTTTATGAGAAGCTCCTACAGATCAGTGTTTGTTGTTTAGAGCACGGTAAATCTCTGGAAGACGCCATCAGCGGTGACACCTCTGGACACTTCCGGCGTCTGCTCATCTCCCTCTCTCAGGTACAGCAGCTCATCCGTCCATCCTTTCCTTTCATGCTTCATTCATACCAGACATTCATATAGTTCAGTGGTTCCCAACCACGTTCCTGGAGGACCCCCAACAGTGCACATTTTGCATGTCTCCTCAATCAAACACACCTGATTCAGGTCATCAGCTCATTAGTAGCTACTCCAAGACCTGATGTGGGTGTGTCAGACAAAGGACACATCCAAAATGTGCACTGTTGGGGGTCCTCCAGGAACGTGGTTGGGAACCACTGATATAGTTCATATACTTACTCTTGTTGGGCATTTGATTTGTTGATGATCATCTGTGATCTCAGGTTTTTTTTTATCCATCCATCCATATATCCACCCACCCATCCATGTATCCATCCATCTATCCATCATCCTTCCACCCACCCATCCATCCACCCATCCATCCATCCACAAACCCACCCATCGTTCATCCATCCAACACATCCATGCACCCATCCATACACCCATCCGTCCATCCATCTATCCATCCATCCATCCATCCATCTATCTATCTACTTACCCATCCACCCACACTTCGACCCACACATCCATCTGTCCATCCATCCATCCATCCATCTATCTATGCATCCATCCATCCATCCATCCATCCATCTATCTATCTACTTACCCATCCACCCACCCATCCATCCATCCATCTATCTATCTACTTACCCATCCACCCACCCATCCATCCATCCATCTATCTATCTACTTACCCATCCACCCACCCATCCATCCAACCCATCCATGTACCCATCCACCCACCCGTCCATCCATCCATCCATGCATCCATCCATCCATCCATCCATCCATCCATCCGTCCATCCATCCATCCATCTATCTATGCATCCATCCATCCATCCATCCATCCATCCATCCATCCATCCATCCATCCATCTATCTATCTATCTACTTACCCATCCACCCACCCATCCATCCAACCCATCCATGCACCCATCCACCCACCCGTCCATCCATCCATCCATGCATCCATCCGTCCATCCATCCATCCATCCATCCATCCATCCATCCATCCATCCATCCATCCATCTATCTATGCATCCATCCATCCATCCATCCATCCATCCATCCATCCATCTATCTATCTACTTACCCATCCACCCACCCATCCATCCAACCTATCCATGCACCCATCCATACACCCATCCATCCATCCATCCATCCATCCATCCATCTATCTACTTACCCATCCACCCACCCATCCATCCATCCACAAACCCATCCACCCGGTCATTCATCCACCCACCCACACATCCTTTCACCCATCCATCCATCCATCTATCTATGTATCCATCCATCCAACCATCCATCCATCTATCTACTTACCCACCCACCCATCCATCCAACCCATCCATGCACCCATCCATACACCCATCCATCCATCCATCTACTTACCCATCCACCCACCCATCCGTCCATCCATCCATCTATCCATCCATCCGTCCATCCATCCATCCATCCATTCATCCATTCATCCATCCATCCATCCATCCATCCATCCATCCATCCATCCATCCATCCATCCATCCATCCATCCATC
>JARQWZ010001142.1:247500-275000 GCA_033150135.1 Gobio occitaniae
AATACAATCAAATGAAGGATGAATGTATCATTTGTATTATATTTAAGTATGATTAATTAGTAGATGAAAGAGTTTCTTTGTCCTACTGTAGAAATAGATTATGAATATATCACACTTGTATATATTTTTAATCATATTTTCCCCCTCAAATAATCAGGGAGACACATCTGGTGATTACAAGAAACTGCTGCTGAAGCTGTGTGGAGGAAGTGACTGAAGACCCGGACGACAGACGCGATACCATCACTACGGCATATGCGGCGGCGTCATATTAATCTTCCTCATATATATATTATAGATATATATATATTAATATGTCAGATAATAGTGTCATGTAAACTAATATAGTAATCTCTCTCTTCACAGCTTTATAACGTTCACAGCCAAAATAGCATTTCATTTGTGCCTTAGAAACATTATTATTATTATATAGTTTGTTTTATTTTGCTCTCTAATCTGACTATGCATGATATCTAGAGAATATATATTTTGTAGCTGTTGATATACGTGCACAGTGTCTTCAGTAAACGATGCCAAAGGTCAATCAGAACCCGTGGTACAATCTGTGTTTCTACAAATCTGAGTGAATCTCAAATGCCTTGGAAGTGCTGAAATATATGCCATAGTTTTTATATAGCGAGCTTTATGATCTCTATGCAAGAGTTCTCTGACCAAAATATCATTGTGTCAATCCTCATGAAGGTCTCCATGCGTGAAGCGTCTCATATTTCACCCTAAAAACACAAAGTTAAGGCTGCTTTTTTTAAATTAAAGTCTATTTTATGACCATTAAGATCTTTTTTTTCGTGATAATTAGGCTTTTGTTGTGATTCTCATTGGTCTTTAGTGATTCTGAGCACTGCAATACAATATTTTGGCAGTTTTATAGTAAAGAAAAATATGAATATGATTCTATTTTCACATGAAATACTAACATGTATAAAAAGCATACAATTTAAATGTTCTTTTACAAATAAAAAGATGAATTTTGCATCACGGTAATGCTTATTTTTTGTTTCTAAAATAGACTTAATTTTTGTTATTCACGCAAAATATCATTTTGAGTGTGTGGTGAAATATGAGGAGTTTTGTGAGGCATGTTTTAGTTTTATTTGCGCATGAATATGTTTTTCTGCAGCTGTAGAGGGCAGTAAAGTGAGCCGTCGTTCATCTTGATAATCACTAGTTAAACAGGAGCTCTGAGCTGTTGGTGTGCTGTTTATTAACATGAAGACTACTTCTTTCAGGGATTTACTAGCCTGTGATTCAATGTGTTCACTCAGCCAACTAATCTTCACTGTCATGTGTGTTTAATAAAAACTTCATGAATGATTAAGTGACCTCCAGCCTTACTTTTCTTACTTTAGACGGATTCGTTGTTATGTTCTTGGTTACAGTTTGCAATAATGTCTCATTAGTTAATGCATTAATAACCTATACATTTGTTATATTATTTATTCATCTTTGTTTACGTCAATTAACCCTGAAGCCATGTTCTGGACAAATGAGGGCAAACATTTAAAGAAAAAAAAATTCTAGTTTCCTTAATCTGAGCAGTACAAGACTTGGCTACTTTTCCTTAGTTTGCCACCTGAACACACACACACAAAAAATGACTTGATTCTACAATGTTAAGTGCTTGAAAAACAAAACAAAAATGGGCACCCGTAGGAATAAAAATCAATAAATCCAATACAATGCAGATCATACATACACCAAATGAAGGAGTGAGCCTATACAACATTCTCAATGTGGCAAATACACACACTCAAACACACACATCCACAAAAGCATTGTATTGAAAGCCATTGAATATAACGGAGTGAGTTTTAGTTTTTTATTTTTGTCGAATAAAAAACAGTCACTCACACATACATAAACAAATGAATTAAATGAGCCAATAACTGGGCAATTACATTTTTTTTGTTAAAACATTGTTTTACAGAGTTCAGCCCATATGCAGCCATTGAGTTCTATTGCCATCTAGTGGCTATTGATATTGTAGCTTTAAAAAGTCACCATAAGTCTCCAGATGTCACCAAACGCACCACATTTTTAGGTTTTGGCTCTCAGGACTTGCTGACATGTTGTTTATATTAAATATAACATAAAAAATATGGTACTTTTAGAGGTAAATAAATTAATTTACACCCCCAATAAAAGAAAAAAGGCATACATTGATATAATTAATTTGATCAAAGATGGTGATATAACATTTATTTAAAAAAAACAAATTGGGAATCCCACTTGTGACCTTCGTGCCCAAATGTGTCCACGAGGGCGGAATTAATGGCTGACATGATGGTTAAAGGAATAGTTCACTTCAAAATGAACATTTCCCTCATCTCATCCAGAGATGTTCATGTCTTTCTTTCTTCAGTGGAAATGAAGTTTACATTTACATTTAACATTTATGCATTTTGCAGACGGTTTTATCCAAAGCGACTTACATTGCATTCAAGTTACACATTTTGTCAGTTCTTGCTTTCCCTGGGAATCGAACACATGACTTTGGCGTTGTTAGCGCCATGCTCTACTGTTTGAGCTATAGGAAAGCTGGTAACACATTTGAAGCGAATTCGTGTGTGACGCCCGAGTTTTTTGAGGAGAACATTCCAGGATTTTTCTGCACATAATGGACTTCAATGGGAACCAACGGTTGAAGATCCAAATCAATGCAGTTTCAGAGGAAGAGCTTCAGAGGCTCTGACCGATCCCAGAGGAATAGAGTCTGATCTACACTAACCATCAGACACATTTTATTTAAAAAAATACACATTTTTATACTTTTTAACCTAAAATTGCACATTGGAAAGGTGACACTAAACGTAGGTGGAAGTACTGTCCCTGCCCCGTGTTTACAAAGTGCACATGCAAACACTAATGAGCATCACATTCGCTTCTATTGCATGTAGTTAGAAGCTTGAACATTTTGAATCCACTCTGTATAAAGCGAGCGTTTGAAGTGAATAGCTCCGTATGACTGCTCACTGCCAATATCAGTCGTTCCTCCATGTTGAATGAGTGACTTCATCACGTGACAGCAGCGAGCTGCCTCCTGATTGGTTTACGCGGCGCAAACAGACGTTCAGATTTTTCAACTCGGGTGTCACGCGCGAATTCGCTTCAAATGCGTGAATGCACAAAAAGCACCAAATAAGCACAAATTCATCTTTCGCGCGAACTGGACGTGTGAATGAGGTAAAATCAATCGCGTCTATCGCGCCGCAGGACCTCCAGACGCACGTCAACGCCTCTTTACATTGACTTAACATGGAAAACACTCACTCCAGACGCTCTATTTGTATTCGGTGTGAACGCAGCAAAATACAAACGTCCAATAGCAAAAAGAGGTTAAACAACGATGGGAATAGGAATCGAGTCTGATCTAGACAAACCATCCGACATAAAAAAAAAAAACACATTTATATACTTTTTAACTTAAATGGCTCATCTTGCGCTGCTCTGTGGAGCGCCACGGATTGCGTAATCCCATTAAAAAAAAGCCCAAGATGAGCCATTTAGTTTAAAAGTATATAAATGTGTTTTTTTTATGTCTTTTTTTTTGTTTTTCTTAATGTGTCTGATGGTTAGTCTAGATCAGACTCTATTCCTCTGGGATCGGTCAGAGCCGCTGAAGCTCTTCCTCTGAAACTGCATTGATTTGGATCTTCAGCCGTTGGTTCCCATTGAAGTCCATTACGTGCAGAAAAATCCTGGAATGTTTTCCTCAAAAAACTTCATTTCAACTGAAGAAAGACAGACATAAACATCTTGGATGAGATGAGGGTGAGGAAACTATCAGGAAATGTTCATTTTGAAGTGAATGCTTTAATAAAAATGCAACTGTTTATTGTTTGTTGGGGTTAGCTCAGGTCATAACGCTTTAGTAATTTATTAGTAAATGTTAAAATTAATATCTAGTAAGATTAATACAAGTATTTTTCATTGTTCATGTTAAAAGTACACTCAGACTGTAAAAAAACAAAACAAAGATGGGCGATGCACCTTCACTCTCTTCCACTGTAGAAAAGTGAAGCCGCCAATGTCCATATATGGTGCTGAGGCCCCGCCCACCAGTGATGCGCGGGTCAATGTATAAACAACCCGCACCCAACCGACGTTTTCAACTAACCCGCCCGCAACTCGGACCGCAAAAAAAAAGAAGAAAATATTGTACCCGACCCGCTTCCTGACCCGCATTTTTTAAAAGTAGTAAATGCTCATCGTAGCTCATTGGGCCATTGAGAAAATGTTTCAGGCCCTGGCGTGGAGCTCAGAGGTGCAGCGGCGAGAGCAGGCAGTTCTTGAGGCGGCCCATCATTTTCCATTTCGGCTCCAGATGCATATTATTGATGAACGCGATGTTTATGTTTCGACCCGGCTTGAAGAATTCATCAGCCCACATTTGGAAAACATTTGGAAAAGTGTGAAAGCCCTTAGGAGCGCAAACTGTTATTTTTCTGAATGCTGTATGATATAGCCTAGTGTTATGTAATACAGGCTTGATTTATTCATTTATTTCGTTTAATTTTCTTAACAATTAAGATGCTGCATGTGTTTATCCAGTCTAATCGAAGTCTGCGTCTCTCCCCCGACTTTCCCAACAAAAATCCCGCCCCCTCTCAGAAAATACATAAAACTGACTTTAAATGCGTTTAAAAGTAGCCTATTAAAATGGTACAATGGCATTGCTCAGTTCAACGTTTTGGGAAATCGGGCATTTTGTCCCGCGCCAGCATTTATTCAAAAGTTAATAACGCTCAACATTCAAAAGGTAAATAAGGATTTATTGACGATCCGACCGACCGTGACCCGAATATCATTAAAAATATTTTTGGATGACTCGTAACCGCGGGCACCCGCTCATTTTGGATCAACCCGCGCATCACTGCCGCCCACACTCAGAGAGAATCCTCCCGCAGTTTCTCTTGAAGCCGATACAGAAGTGACTTAAACTGCAGTTCATGGACTGGCCACTAGAGGAGCAGAATCTCATTGAGCTCATGTTAAAATGGCCAACTTTACAGCAGAAGAACACATGTTTACAGTCTGGGACACATTGTGCTTTTGGTCTGTACGGCTAATTTTGCCCTTCATGACGACTGTGAGGGGGGGAATTTATTAATAACTCATTCGTTTACATTATATAAAGCCTTAAAGTTCTGCATAATTAAGGGCGTGGCCACGTGATTGCCGCTATGGTTGAGCTAGGTGGGGGTGGTTTCAGCAACCAGGCACTTCAGCTCCGCCCTCGTCCTGCCTCTTTGCCCATTTTCGGTTATCCGGGAGTGACGTGCTACCAAGATGGCTCCGCCCACTTCAGGCTTCAAAAATGCTCTTCAGAAACCTGCAGGTGACACTACGTCCATATTTTTTTACACTCTATGGTTAGGACAGTTTCTGCAGAACAACTCATGTCGATGTGAAATAGTTATGGAAACGTAGAATTTAAAGATAAAGCTCCAATCTCATCCTGAAAATCCCGAAAAAAGTCTTTTGGTGCCTCAGTGACACACACACACACACATATATATATATATAAATGTGCAAATAAATACATAAATCCATAAACGTGCAAGGAGATAAATAATTAAATAAATAAAACGAATGGGGGAATAAGTAAAATTTTAAAGGAAATGCTGAACTGAAAGTTGACCATTTTACTTTTAACTGTTTATTCATTTTTTAATGTAGCTCTGTATTTATTTTTCCTTGGCGCAACATGCTAATGAGGAGGTGTCAATCAAACATCAGAAGGCGTTCTCTATGCCACCATTGGCTGATGGCTGTTGACGCCCTCCTCATTAGCATATTACGCCAAGGAAAAATAAATACAGAGCTAAATGATTCAAAAATGATTAAACGGTTAAACTTTTAGTTTTATCATTTCCTTTAAAAAAAAATACATTTTCCCCAACATTCATTTTTTTTTATTTCATTATTTATCTCCATGCACATGTATTTATTTATACAGGAATATGTGTATTTATGTATTTATTTGCACATTTATTTGTATATTTTTATGTCGAATTTTTGTATTTATTTATTTATTTATTTATTTATTTATTTATTTATTTATTTATTTATTTATTTATTTATTTATTTATTTATTTATTTATTGTTTTTGCAGGTTTCATCCCCAACAAAAAAGTGACATCTTGTACCTTTAACTAATATAGTTAACTAGTGGAACATGATTTGTTGTGTGTGTTTGCTTATTTAAAAGTGCAAACTGTAGCAGGTGGACATAAAAATAGATTGAATTTGCATTTCAAAAGCATTTTCATCCTTGCAAAGCATAAACAAAGAACATCATTCATTCATTTTTCAGGGCATCTTCTCCATTAACACCCTGGTTGGTCAATGCTGAGGTTCTCTGATTGGATGATCCCAAGTGATTCGATTGGACGAACAGGACCTCAGGCCTTCCATACTGTGTGCTGCTCCATTAGTGTACATTGACATCATCCGGGTGTTTTGGCTGTGGTCATCTGAATCCATTTGCCTGACACAATTCCAAATGCCATCTGTGATCAGGCATATATTCAGTCTATTTGATTGCTGTAAACTGGGGTTGTATCAGGGAGATTATGTGAAGCAGACTCTGTAATCTGATCTTCAGATTTAAACATTCAATGCCTCAAAGTTTATAGCATATACGACAATAATAACATATAAATATCATCAACAAATCCTCTCAAATCAGGCAGATTCTGCCTCCATTTACAGAGACGGCAGGGATTTAAATGATGCAATACAGAGCACTTTTCATTAACGTCAGTTCGGGGCATTATGATATCGTTATGAAGTATATGAATATGGTAATCACTCATTATGATAGTATATGAATATGGTAATCACTCATTATGATAGTATATGAATATGGTAATCACTCATTATGATAGTATATGAATATGGTAATTGTTCATTATGAGTAATTGCACAGGAAGATGTTATCACCTGCTGGGCATTGCTGCCTGTCGCACCTCCTCCAGTGCCCATGGGTCAGCTGCAGGGTCATCAGCCAGAAACCACCATTCACCAACGTTTCGCTCCTTTAATTCTGGAACGTCTCCTGGTGGCGGAGCAGTGACAGGGACGTCTCCCTGTAACCCCCTGCAGCTGATAGCTGTTCTCCCTGCAGCTGTTGTTTGGGGTTAGATGTTCTTCCCCCAACACCTATCTTTCCTCCTCAGCCAGAGCCAAAAGCTACCTTTCTCTGCCTCCTCTGCCAGATCCTTTGTTGCCCTCCTTAGCCTCCCTCCGGTCACTCCTGCTTCCCTCAAGAGGCGTATGGTTGACAACCCAAGGAAACCTCGGCATCCGACCTCCACTGGGTAGATGGTAGTCTTCCAGCCAGCCTCCCGGCACTCAGCAGCGAGCTCTGAGTACTTGGCCTTCTTCCGTTCGAAGGCGGCCTCGATCCCCTCCTCCAGTGGTACAGTGAGCTCAATGAGGTGCGTCGATCTTGCCTTGGTTGACCACACCACTATGTCTGGTCGGAGAGATGTGGTGGTTATCTCCGTGGGGAACCGGAGCTGCCTGTCCAGGTCAACCCTCATGTTCCACTCCTGGTTGGGGGAGAAGGGCCTTGCTGTTTCTCTTGGTCTGGTGCTTCTCCTTACCCCTCCTTCCGAAACAAAGATGGTGGGGTCCTCTGCTGCTGGTGGTTGTTTGCTACCCTGTCGACACTCCTCCAGTACTTTGGCTAGCTTTCTCAGGACCTGATCGTGGCGCCATCTGTAGCGTCCCTGTGAGAGAGCGATCTTACAGCCTGACAAGATGTGCTGGAGACTTGCGTTGGGGGCATTGCAGAGTGCACAGGATTCTTCATTCCCAAACCACTGGTGGAGGTTCCGAGGGCAGGGAAGCGTGTCGTAGGTTGAACGGATAAGGAAGCTAAGCCTTGCCTGTGGGATCTTCCACACGTCTGACCAACTGATGTTCCGGTTCATGATTCCCTCCCAGGTTGTCCAGCTTCCTTGTCGACCCTGCGACACAGCCTTGATTTTGTAGCGGTCTTCCTCCGTCCTCGTCACCTCTGCTACCACCATCTCCTTCCTTTGCTTGCGATTGGCCTTGGACCAAAAGCGTGGCGTCTCTCCCCATCCTAGCCCTGCTCTTCCTGCCTGAACTCTGCCCATGATCTCCCGGTGTTGTAGCTGACCGACAGCTTGATCGACCTCGGTTTGGGCATTCCACTTGCGGCCAGTAGGAACCTTGACATTTGCGTTCCTTACTGATTCATCTGTGGACTCCGTCAACTCGAGAACCAACCTGGTCTTTTCTTGCATGTAGCCCAACTGTATGGACTGCAGTGGCAGCTGCAGCGTGTTTTTTCCAAAGAGACCGGTTTCAGATAGGCACCGTGGCAGCCCCAACCACTTTCGGATGAATGAGTTTGCTTTTCCATCCATCTTACTTATGGTTGATGAGGGAATCTCACTCATTTTCAGGGGCCACATTACCCTCCTGTAGAGTGTAAACTGGTAGCACCAGACCTTATACTTCCCAGGGAGTTGGCTTTGGTCGATCCTTGCCAGTCCATCAGAGAGCTGCTTCATGACGGTTTTCCCCATCTGTTTGTCAGATAGGTCTGCGGTGTACTGCCTCCCCAGGCTTTTGATGGGTTGCTCTGATAGGAGTGGGATTTTTTCCCCTCCAACGACGAAGATAGTATTGTCATTTCTGACTCCTCTCCTAAGGGACAAGCTCCGGGACTTGGAGGGCTTGATCTTCATTCTTGCCCATGACATCAATTCGTCCATCCTCTTCAGCAGTCTTGATGTGCATGCTGCTGTCTGAAGGAGGCTGGTGACATCATCCATGTAACTCCTCAGTGGAGGAAGCCTCTTACCAGTTGGGAGTTTGATCCCCCCAACCATTTGCCTTGCCCCAATGAGGATTATCTCAAAGGCTGCTACAAACAGTATTGGAGAAATAGAACACCCCATCGCGATTCCTACTTCGAGCCGCTGCCATCCGGTTGTGAAGTCCTGGTGGGAAAAACACATCTGCAAGTTGCTAAAGTACTGAGCTACCAGGTTCTTGACGCAGGAGGGCATGTGGAAAAATTCCATTGCATGGTTGACCAGCTGATGCGGAACTGATCCGTACGCATTGGCAAGGTCAAGCCAGATGACATGCAGGTCGGTCTTCTCCCGCTTAGCCTTCTGGATCTGGTCCCAGATCATAGTGGAGTGCTCTACACATCCCGGGAAACCTGGAACTCCTGCCTTCTGGCAGTTGGTGTCGACATAGCCGTTCTCGAGCAGATAGTTGGTCATCCTCCTGGCTAGCACTGAGAAGAAGATCTTTCCTTCTACATTCAGTAGTGCAATGTTTCAGAATTGGCTAATGTCTTTGGAGTTTTGTTTCCTTGGGGATGAAGACTGCTACTGCTCTTTGCCATTCAGATGGAATTATTCGCTTTTTCCAGGCAGTTCTCATCAGATACCATAGCAGCTCTAGTACCTGGGGGCAGTTCTTATAGAGCCTGTAGGGGACCCCATTGGGCCCAGGTGCTGAGGAGGACCTTGCCTTCTCCACGACTTGCCTGACTTCGCTGAGCTTGAGGGGCATGATGTTGAACTCAACTGTTGGCTTTGCCGGCTGCGGTACGTATCCTGGAGTTCCTAAAGGGACGCTCCTTTGTGAATCACTGTATTGCTCCTTGACATGCTGTTCCAATTTCTCCCTGGTAATTTCGAGCTTGCCGCTCTTCTTTTCCTCCAGTAGCTGTTTTGCATGCTTGAAGGGATCCTTGAAGAAATTGGCTCGCTCTTTCTGCTTCCGCTGGCTGCGCTTGCGGATGCGTTCAGCTCTGCGAAGCCCAGCTAGCCTTTTCCGGACCTCCTCCCACAGGACTTTCAGACCCTCTCTCTCTGCGTGGGTTGCCTTTCTCCAGTTCTTGCGGAGTTGCCGACGCCTTTGCACAAGTTGGAGGATTTCCCTTTCCCTCCTTCCCTTCTCTCTCCCGGCGGTCCTCTGTTTGGGGACAATTTCGCCAAACCTGTCTTTGCAGGTCTGGTATATTATGTCTCCAATCAGGTTAAGCTTAGTCTCTGCCCCTCCTCGCAGTGATCCCTCTAGGGTCTTGATCAGGTCCAAGTCCAAATTGCGCCATGCCTCTGCTTCATTTGACTTCGACCACTTCAGCTTGCTCCTTCTGGCTGGTTCTTTGGTCACTGCATTTGGCTCTGTTCTGACTAACGTGTTGGGGACTGGGCCTTCATGCTCGCGTGGAGGCTCAGCCTCCACCAGGGGACCTTCTTCTGTGACTCTCCTGCCTTCAGCAACGTTAGGTCCTTCGGCTCTGTGGTTTTTTCCCTGGCTTTTGGTCCTTCTTGTCTCACCTACTAACGCAGTGCAAGGTTGCTGTTGGCCTTTCTGTCCACACTTTGCTTTCCCCTGGTGGATCCGTAAACTTCTAAATGTGGTCACTTTCTCCCATCCGCATGCACACTTTCGGAGGATCTTCTCCTCATTTACTGGAGTTCTGGTGTTCTCGTTGTCCATGTTCATTGCCGTCGTCACCGTGTAGTCTGTCCTGTTGGGCCCATCTTTCATCCCACCTCTCGGAGGGCCCGCGGGTTGTTTCTCGTTATGTTTCTTTGTAGTTAGGTTTGGGTGTCTCTCTCGCAAAAGACTAGTGGGTTAGGTAACTAGCCACCCACTCCCGGTGCGGTCTTTCCCTGCTGCCATCCAGTCTTTCCTGGCTGTCCTCCAGTCTTCCCTGGACTCCAACTGCCTATTCACAGTAGTCACTGGGTTCGCCAGAACTTCAGTAATTGCACAGGAAGATGTTATCACCTGCTGGGCATTGCTGCCTGTCGCACCTCCTCCAGTGCCCATGGGTCAGCTGAAGGGTCATCAGCCAGAAACCACCATTCACCAACGTTTCGCTCCTTTAATTCTGGAACGTCTCCTGGTGGCGGAGCAGTGACAGGGACGTCTCCCTGTCACCCCCTGCAGCTGATAGCTGTTCTCCCTGCAGCTGTTGTCTATGATAGTGTATGAATATGGTAATCACTCATTATGATAGTATATGAATATGGTAATTGTTCATTATGATAGTATATGAATATGGTAATCGCTCAGTATGATAGTGTATGAATATGGTAATCGCTCATTATGATAGTGTATGAATATGGTAATCGCTCATTATGTTAGTATATGATTATGGTAATCGCTCATTATGATAGTGTATGAATATGGTAATCGCTCATTATGATAGTGTATGTGAATATGGTAATCGCTCATTATGATAGTGTATGAATATGATAATCGCTCATTATGATAGTGTATGAATATGGTAATTGTTCATTATGATAGTGTATGAATATGGTAATCGCTCATTATGATAGTGTATGAATATGGTAATCGCTCATTATGATAGTGTATGAATATGGTAATCGTTCATTATGATAGTATATGAATATGGTAATCGCTCATTATGATAGTATATGAATATGGTAATCGCTCATTATGATAGTGTATGAATATGGTAATCGCTCATTATGATAGTATATGAATATGGTAATCGCTCATTATGATAGTGTATGAATATGGTAATCGCTCATTATGATAGTGTATGAATATGGTAATCGCTCATTATGATAGTATATGAATATGGTAATCGCTCATTATGATAGTGTATGAATATGGTAATCGCTCATTATGATAGTGTATGAATATGGTAATCGCTCATTATGATAGTATATGAATATGGTAATCTCTCATTATGATAGTGTATGAATATGGTAATCGCTCATTATGATAGTATATGAATATGGTAATCTCTCATTATGACAGTATATATGAATATGGTAATCGCTCGTTATGATAGTATATGAATATGGTAATCGCTCATTATGATAGTATATGAATATGGTAATCGCTCATTATGATAGTATATGAATATGGTAATCGTTCATTATGATAGTATATGAATATGGTAATTGTCACATGAGCACTGCTCCTTTCAGGTCCTCATCTCACACATCAGGATGTTTTATCTCAGGCATCAAATTACACCTGGATCAATCCTGCTAAACTACTATCAGTGTAAGCAGTGTTGGGGAAAGTTACTTTGAAAAGTAATGCATTATAATATTGCGTTACTCCCTTAAAAAGTAACTAAATGAGTTACTTAGTTACTTTTTCAGAAAATTAATGCGATACGTTACTTTTGCGTTACTTTTCTCATCTAGGCTGGGCTTGTTTTTTTTTTTTTTTTTGTGCAACGGTAAAGACCTCTTCATCCCAAAATTGAAATAATAAGCCCCAGGCTGAGGTAAAAATGCAAATTCCCTCATGAACAGTAGAGGGCGCAGCTCTGGATAATGGTAGAATAGGACGCAGGAGAAAAAAGTTTACCAATAAAAACAAAAAATCTTGTAATTTTCATCATCAAAGGTCAGCAGCAAGACATTGGTAAATTAAATATAAAGGTAGATTATGCATAAAAATAGTGGTTTTATTTAACTTTTAATTATTGGAGGTTTGCATAATATTCTGATTTTGCATTTGACTGATTTTATTCATTTTGAGGAGTACAGAATCTTTATTTTGCAAGTGAGATAAATAAATGCTCACATTTAGTCTAGAACTACAATAACCCTCATGTTCACACACACACACACACACACACACACACACACGCCTCTGCACTTATTTTCCTCAACATGGGGGCAGGAGAGCTGTCAGTCAAATTAATGTGAAAAAGTAACTCAGATATTTTGTTGTAAATTTTAAAAGTAATGCGTTACTTTACTAGTTACTTGGAAAAAGTAATATTATTACGTAACTCAAGTTACTTGTAATGCGTTACCCCCAACACTGTGTGTGTATACAGTATATATATATATATATATATATGTGCTAAACTACATGTTACTGGATGCTGCAATACACAATGAATTTAAACAATGACAAACTGATGATGTTCTTTGATTGAAACATATTCAGATTTTCTTTTTTTAAATTGGTCAAAATGACGTCAGATTGACGTTGCATTTTGGTTGAAAATTAAAATCGGGCTGACGTCAGAACCCAACGTCTGTCCAACGTTTGAGATTGACGTCAATATGACGTTGAATTGAGATGTTGGCTCAACATTGTATTTTGGTTACTTTACAACACAACCTAAAACCAACAAAATATAAACATCAGCTGATGTCGGTTTTGGTTAAAGTTGGCACTAGACATTGAGCTGACATTGAATTTTGGTCACCGAAATGTTTATTTTGAAAAATCCCAGTTCCTTAATGACATCACCTGACAGGAAGTGACATCATTTTTGGAGGGAAATCAGCAGTGGATTCTGTGATGTTTTTTGGTGTTAGTTTGTGTCTCTCTATTTGATTATATATTGAATATCAAAATATAAATATGATATTTCAAAAGATATAAAAAGTAAAAAAAATATGAAAATGACCTTTAAAATGAAGTTTAAATCCCTTTTTTCCCTTTTGAAATGGTTTATTATGCAGTTTTGTGTGTGTTTTCCGTGGACCGTGAGTGTGTGTTGAGCAGCGTTCTGGTTACACATTACACAGCACAAGAGTTAACAATGGAAAATCAAACATTAGATCTAGGATTGTGTCATAAATATCATATTATCTGCGCTTTGTGGACTTTACTGTTTAAACCACAACCAAATAAAATGCAAAATAACCTTGGCAACAGGAAACAAAAAACGTTTTTTATTTTCTCAACTTATTGATTTGTGCATTTTTTTTTATTCAACACGCAGCTTAACATTAATGACTATAATAATTAATAATAAATATTTTTTTGAGTTAATTAGTTCCATGCAATTATTTTTTTCAATTAATTTGCAATTAATGCAATTAAACAGTACAAACATTATACATAATAATAATAATAATTATAATAATAATAATAATAATAATCAGGCATTTAATATGAACTCTCACAAAAATAACACGTTTTTATAATTTTTTAAAGTTTTTTTTAATTGAGATGACATCATTTTTTAAGAGTTGACATTTACAGGAAAAGCATCAAAGAAAAAAAAAAACATGAAAGTGTTTTGTTACTTTGTACTCATCTGTAAATGATGAAATAACCTCTCCAGTGAACGCCTAGGTGTTTTATCGGAAGCCCCGCCCCTCTCTGGTTCCCCTCCCATTTTAACTGTTTTGAGTGGCATGTAGCAGCCCCGCCCCTTTCTCGTTCCCTCTTGTTGAACCGGTTTGATTGGCAGGCGGTAGCCCCGCCCCGGCCTCCGTTCCCCTCCCGCTCCTAGGCTTTGATTGGCAGATGATAGCAGCTGCGGAGTTGTGGAGTCATGGCGGAGCTCCGCCGCACCTCTGATCATTGGAGTTACGGCGATAATTTGTGATAAACTGTCAAACTTTAAAACTAATTTAAAATGATCGAAAGCGAGTTAAAGTTACGAGCGCCGTCGGACCGCCGTCAAGCGATTTGAAACCGAGAACTGGCAAAGATGTGAGACTCTCCGGAGCCGAAGAAGAAGAAAAAACCGTTGGAGTCTCTCCTAAAGTCGCAAATATGGCTTCTTGCTTCTTTCAACTTCACACAAAAAACTCTTTAACCGGAGCGTCGTTGTTTTCAGCGCTTTGTGTCGCTCTGTAGCGGGCGGACCGGGTGTGATGGATCCCAAGCACAAAGAGTTGTTAGAGCAGTGCCAGCAAAAGTTGTCGGAGTCCGTCACAGATGTGGATCGGGTTCTGGAGCTGCTGGCCCAGTCAGGCTGCCTGAGCCCGGCCGAGCGCGCGGAGCTCGACTGCAACTGCTCCAGCAGCGCCGAGAAGGTCCATCTGCTCCTCAAGACGCTGGTGGAGAAGAAGGAGCGGGATCATTTCCAGGAGTTCTGCTGGGCTCTGGAGAAAACCCACCCGGTGCTGCTCAGCGCTCTGCTGCCCCCGAACAACCACAACACGGGTAAACACATCCACTGGGAAAACTCCCAGAACTATCCAGGCGGGATTACTAGTCAAGTTAGTGGGTTGTCATTCCAGAAATATATCCAGGGAAGTGTTATTTAACCAGGACCAACAATACAAGAACTAATAATAGTGATATGAACAATCATCCATCCATCTGTCTATCTGTCTGTCCTTTTTATTGTTCTATCTATCTGTCTATATGTCTGTCTGTCTGTCCTTTTATCTATCTATCTATCTGTCTGTCTGTCTTTTTATCGTTCTATCTGTCTTTTCTATCCTTTTTTAGTTCTATCTGTCTATCTATCCTAATATTGTTCTATCTGTCTGTCTGTCTGTCTGTCTGTCTGTCTGTCTGTCTGTCTGTCTGTCTGTCTATCTATCTATCCTTTTATAGTTCTATCTATCTGTCTGTCTGTCTATATATCCTTTTATTTTTCTGTCTGTCTATATATCCTTTTATTTTTCTGTCTGTCTATCTATCCTTTTATTGTTCTATCTATCTATCTATCTATCTATCTATCTATCTATCTATCTATCTATCTATCTATCTGTCTGTCTGTCTGTCTGTCTGTCTGTCTGTCTGTCTGTCTGTCTGTCTGTCTGTCTGTCTGTCTGTCTGTCTGTCTGTCTGTCTGTCTGTCTGTCTGTCCGTCCGTCCTTTTATTGTTCTGTCTGTCTGTCTGTCCTTTTATTGTTCTGTCTGTCTGTCTGTCCTTTTATTGTTCTATCTATCTATCTATCTATCTATCTATCTATCTATCTATCTATCTATCTATCTATCTATCTATCTATCTATCTATCTATCTATCTATCTGTCTGTCTGTCTGTCTGTCCGTCCTTTTATTGTTCTGTCTGTCCTTTTATTGTTCTATCTGTCTGTCTATCCATTTATTGTTCTCTCTGTCTCTCTGTCTCTCTGTCTGTCTGTCTGTCTTTACTTTTATAGTTCTTCTATCTGTCTGTCTGTCTGTCTGTCTGTCTGTCTGTCTGTCTGTCTGTGTCTGTCTGTCCTTTTATTGTTCTATATGTCTGTCTATCCTTTTATAGTTCTATCTATCTATCCATCCATCTATCCATCTATCTATCTATCCATCTATCCATCCATCTATCTATCCATCTATCTATCTATCCATCTATCCATCTATCCATCTATCCATCCATCTATCCATCTATCCATCTATCCATCTATCCATCTATCTATCTATCCATCCATCTATCTATCTATCATTCCATCCATCCATTGTTCTATCGTTCCATCCATCCATCTGAATATTTCATAACTTTTTCAATATCTATCGTTCTAATATTCTATCGTCTGTCTGTCTCTTTCATTCCATCCATCCATCCATCCATCCGAATCTGAAGTTTGTTTTTATATTTTAGGTCATTTTTGGCTGTACACTTACATTTTTAGTTACACAAATTCAAAATGGTCTATATGATAATACAAAAGCTGCATGCATAATAATTGTGCATGCTCTGTTAAAGTATCATTTAGAATAGTTGATAGACTTTATTTTAAGGTGTCAGTGTAATTATATATTAACTATAGGGTTTGGTTGCGGGTCAGTTGCATGTACTTATGCATAATTTACTGTTATTACTATGGTAAGTACATGTAAAGATGTGTTATTGTATAGTTTTAGCACGTCACATTGCTGCATTTATTGATGTCATGACATGTAATGTCAAATGTATGTAATATTTGGGGTAGGTTCTTTGAGTAGAGCGGTTTGCACTGGATGTGGTCAGACAGATGCTGAGATGGACTCTGTGAATCTGCCGTGCGAAACATCGTACAGTAAATGTGTTACAGATGTTTCTAAGATTCCTGCGGCCAAAAAGACTCATCAGACGTGCAGGGATTTAGCCATAAGCCAGGAATAGCTGCTGTCTATAAAATAATGCAGCTTAAAGCTGGATCAAATGACATTACCTAGAAAGCCATTAAAGCCATGTTACAGGAATCTGATTGGATGACACAGAAACACAGCCGCCCCAGACTGAAGGAAACACTCGTTTGTTCTGTTAAATGGAGCATTGCTGATCAATCACATAAGTTGGAGATCTATGATGGTGGTCAGGCGTCTGTTGGGCTTGTTGAGCTCCTGCGACTCTGGGCTGTTTTTAATCGTGCTTTAATTTAAAAATAGTAGAGATGCACCGATTGCAATTTTCTTGGCCGATTCCGATTTCCGATTTTTTGATAGTGAGATCGGCCGATACCGATTTTTGTCGATTCCGATTTTCTTTCTAAGAACTATAATTGACAGCATAAAAATCCACTTTTTCTTCAAAGCAAAATTTTATATTAATTATAAAATAAATTATTAAACATTATAACTAGGGCTGGGTATTTTTCTATCTGTCTGTCTATCTATCCTTTTATTGTTCTATCTGTCTGTCTGTCTGTCTGTCTGTCCGTCTGTCTGTCTGTCCATCTATCTATCTATCTATCTGTCTGTCTGTCTGTCTGTCTGTCTGTCAATTCAGATGTTCTGATTCGATTCGATTTCGATTCTCGATTCAACTTCGATTCAACTCAATGAATATAGATTTAATTCAAATACCCTACTATATTTATAAAAAAGAACAGTGAACATGAGTTTACAAGTGGGCAATAAAAAAGAAATTAAGAGCCACAGACCTGTATATTAAACTCTTTTTATTTTAGGTACACTTGGGTAGGCCTACATTAAAACAGAACCCATCTCTATTTTTCAAATGCATACAATTATGTTTTTATGGATATTTTGATACACTTATTCTAAAACATAAAAAGGATATTGGATGATTTTCAGCAATTTTCAGTATAGGACAAGCATTTCTTGCGATTTAGCCGACCGTCATTCAGACTCTGTCCGTTTTTATGGAGGCTTTTTCCTCCATGGGCGTCTGTGCTTTGATTCGTGATGATGCATTATATTTCGTCACTTTCTCTGTTATTTGCGTGCCTTCCTTAGATGTGATTGCCACTCAATTTTATCTTAACGACAAGCATATATGCGATACCGGGCAGGATCGACTGGAAATCTCTGGGGGAAAAAAAACGATTCTTGGCCTTGAGAATCGATTTTGAACCGACCACATTTTAAAAAACGATTAATCGAAAATCAATTTTTTTGCCCAGCCCTAATTACAACCAAATCTTCTCGCACTTGAACAACTCTCAAAAAATAAGTGTTCTGTGCCTGGAAAGAAGTAGAAATAACAAATAACTTCTTTATGAAACAAAACATTACAATTTGACCCTTTTCTCTTTTTTACTTGTCTTACAAAAGTCAAAAGATCCTATGAATGAACAAACCTGAAGTGTACAATACTCCTCCAAATAATAGTTCAGTAATTGGGTAATAAATGTTGCCAGCTAGGGATGTCACGGTACCAAAATTCCAGTAATCGGTACCAATACCATAAAAATCTTGCTTTAATTTAAAAAATAGGTTCCTGAGTAATAGTGTCCGCAGTCCTCAATTATATAAAACCCCTATAGAATCGACAGCAAATCCCTTTTTCCCATTGATTTTTAGCGATAACATATAGATTTGGTCTGCATTACTGGGAACGCCCACAAAACGTCATCTCCTCCATATGCCGTGGGGGAAGACGAGCCATTAGAATGAACCCTTGTTAGACGCTTTATCTTTACTCTTTGTAATGATTATGATTTATTTTTGCTTGATGCAGTTTCCCTGTGGCGTTTCTGCACCTCTAGTGAGTTAAAAAAACCTGATCTGAAGTTTAATAACAGACGGAGCCGTTCATCCATTACAATCAAACATCTGCTCTACATGATTCTGGTGTTACTGTAAAGATTAAAACAAGAGATTTCATTCATTGCAATTGCAAAAGTTTGTTGAACAAAACGCCGATAAAGTCATGCTTGTCATTTGCCTGGCTCCGCCCTCCTACATACTTCCGCTCAATTTTAATTTTCCTTCAGTTCTCCGTCTGGGACTGCGGTATAGTCTTAGGTTTTCTCAGAACAAATTTGTACCGGTCCAATCAGCGAACAGAGGGTGTGGCTGAGAACAATGAGGTTGATGTTGATGCGCTAGTTTGAGTTGTAGTTCAGTAATGGCGGCGGAGAAAGATCGAGCGAAGCCATTCGGTCCGTCGTGGCACCGCTGCCGAATATCCAGAAGTTAAAGCCGGAGCAAGAACAATCTTTGCTGAGTTCTGTTGGTGGCCATGATGTTGTGTCCCGGGAAAAGTTTGATTTTTCAGCTCGCTCTGTTAGTGGTGAAGGAGATGCTGAAGCCCTATTCGGATGGTAATTGTTAGAGATGCTCCGATCAGCATTTTTGGGGCCGATCACCTATTACCGATCACCAAGATCATGATCTGCCGATCACTGCCGATCACAGAATGGCAATCTTTTATCTATAATCTCGCAGAGTTTGCATCATTTGTAGAAATGAAACTAACTCTAAATTAACTGAGTCAAGATCTTGAAGAACCAACAAGTGTTTATTTTAGAAAATGAGATAACTTAAGGCTACTGTAGGCCATCTTTCCCAAATAAATGTATATATTAAATGTATATAATTATCTCACCTAAATATTTGATCATGCAGTGCATTTTTGTTTTTAAAAACAATTTTTCAGGTAGGTCTAACATTAGTATTGAGGTAAGAAATACTAAAGACATTTAATAAGAAATCAAATGTAAATTAATATTGGTCTTCCCTGAATAAATTAAATTAGATTAATCCTTACACTTAAGGTTGCAAAAGTTAGTCATTCAAGAGCAGTGAGTGTCATAAAGGTTCATCAAACAACACAAGACAAAGAGAAACTCAGAGACAGCAGCAGTTTATTCGACAGCTGTGACTTTAAAGCTACACTGTATAACTTTTTTAGTCTATTCTTAGCTAAAAACACTTAGTTCTTTCAAAAATATATGTGCTCATTAATGTATATTTACTTCTTTCAAGTAATAAAGTATTCTCGTAAGTTTATAATATGCCATTGAAAATACATAAGGTAATGGGATCTAACGGTGGTCGCCATGTTGCCCCTCCATCTTGAAAGTACATTAGCCAAAGAGGGACATACCCGTAAATTCAAGCTTCGCTTTTCGCGTTTTAACCGGTTTTAATACTCGATGGCACTGTACAAAATTCTCTGCCTCGCGCATGTGCGCGTCAACTTGTTCAGACTTGTCTGGTGCATGCGCAGAGAGTTTTCATCTCAGCAGCTCCAGTAACAGAGTTATACGGAGTTTTCCTGGCTTGTTTATTCCTCAAAAGTCTGTTTTTCCTTGTGTAGTATTTCTGTGCGTTAATAACTCCGTAAGTAAAAATAGTTATTGTCATTGTAGATGTGTTTCAGAGTGTGTCATCGCGTAATTCAGTTGATGTCAAGTATTTTTGTGTCAACATACAATAGCGTAATGCTCACCTATTTGAATAATCATTCAGTTATTTTGTTATCAACAATGTTTATTCGTTTATAGAAAATATTTGCTTGTAATGTATGTTGATGGAAATATGTATCAGGTCTGATCGGCATATTAACAATTGTTATACAGAGCGCACTGCAGTGCTAATGTTAAAGCGCCGCACACATTTTTGTAACCCAACACCGCTTGTTAGCAGCAGCAGCTCCGCTCCTTTTAATGCAGCTGCCTTTAGCGCCTATATATGGTACAATAAGCTCTGGTTTACGGTTACATTATACAAATGTAACTTATAAGTATAGTTATACAGTTCTTAATTGTGTATGTATATTTACCATCCTTATTTGTTCTCTCACAGAAACCACATTTATGTACATAACCACGCAAACCTGTTTATGCCTTGCAATTGGATGACTGAATAAACATTACTATCATCAAAGTTCACTCTGGATTAGCTGCAGTTCTTTCTAGCCGAATAATTAGGCCAGTTGAGTTCCAACCATCCCACTGCGCACAGAATATCCCACAGGCACCGTGTCGAATGTGGACGAGGTCGAACTGGAAGCCATGTTAATCTTGGACTAAATCGGCCACCGTAGGAGTTGAAACGAAATCGGAATTGAGAGGAACAGAAACTAAAATTCACTGGATGGTCATATACCTTTTCACCACTAGATGGGGGAAAATATCACACAGTGTAGCTTTAAGAGCGAACACGGATACAGTTACATGCAGTTGCACAAACGTTAACGTTCACTCGCGAGTCACGACGGGGTTTACGTGCACACTCGTCAAGACGGTAATTTAGTACATACATTTGTGTGTATCTGACCATTTCAGCGCAATTTGTACTCTCAAGCTTTTTGTGAGATGGCCTGTGTGTGTGTGTGTGTGTGTGTCTCTCCAGACCGTGCGCTAGAGTGCTGAGCGGTTTGATCACTGGCAAGACTTAAAAATAAGTGCAAATGATAAACTTTAGTGACGATGCCACACTGCCTCGATTGTGCAAAGTGGCAAATCCTGTGTCAACTGTGCAGCTCGCTTTTAGTGCACATGCGATGCGCTGATGTGAAGCCATTTGAGCATTTTGAAAGGGAGAGAGAGAGAGAGAGCGCGCGCACGCGGTGATTCACGTGCGCTGTTTGTGAACTTACATCCCACAGAAAGTTTTCAAATGACTGCGTAAGTTATTTAATATAGAAATATGAATTGTACCTCACCTTCAGCATTATAATTATTTTACCCGCGCCGGAAAGAGAATGAGACGGTGTAGCTGCATATCATGCCCTAGCTCTCACGGCAGGTGCGGGGTTATGTGTCGTCAGCATGCGATCGGTTCATGAGATCGGCCTTTTTGGAGACCGCCGATCAATCATGCCAAAGCGATTATTGACCGATCGAGATCGGTTGCCGATCGATCGGAGCACCCCTAGTAATTGTTTCTCGTGCGGCCGGAAGTAGGGCTGTAATCTCCCAGTCGATTAGTCGATACTTTCTGGCTCGACCAAAATTCTGATTGGTCGATTTTTTGCCGCGTTCATTTAATCAGTTTTGTCGCGTTCATTTCATCAGGTGGAAAGCACTAACTGCTAATTGGGGTGTTTTCAGAGCAGCCCTGTTTCACAGGTAACAGTCTGTCTTCAGGACACCCCCCTTGTTATCACTTCTTTTGGATTAGCCCAACCCACTGGATAAGAGACAGAAGGCGTTTCTCAATGTCAAGGAAGGATCCTCGGAAGCCAGAATTCCGAGGATGCTACGTCATCGACGTCCGTCGAAGGGCTGTTCCAATGTCGAGGATCCTCGGAATTTCAACCAAGGTCTGAGTCCTTCGTTCGAAAAATATGCCATATACAGGAAAGGATGCTTACGAGTAGACTTCGCGCACTTAGCGTTCTCAAATCACCCACAATCCTATGCGCGCAGCTTTGCTATCTTGTTAAAAAAATACAAAATATCGGACGTTGGCGGAGTCAGAGCGTTAACGGGGCAATATGCTTTCAAGTGTAAGTATTTACGTTACCAAACATTTGTTATAACCGTAGTAAATATAAGTAAAGTTTAACTTTTAAATGCCAGTACAAATTACAACCGTATTGATATTATACAAATGACGTTATTGATGGCTAACGGACCTTTTCACTGACGTAATGAGGCTGATGCGCACTTGCTAGCCTGTTCCATTTACCTGTTCTCCGAATGCTAAAGAGGAGCCTCGCCTAGCCTCTGAAGGAAGTGACTTGGAAGGACCAGTCCTGCAGAGGAAGGATCCTTGACATTGAGAAACACCTAGATTGAAATAAGCTAACGTTACTTTGCTGTATATTATTTATTTAATTGTGAGAGCGTTTTCCTAGTCAGTCTCTTCTACCATGTCAACAAAGACATTGGCAGTGTGGCAGCATTTTTAAAAAAATGGAAAATGAGAAAAAAGTCGAATGCAAATTTTGCAAGCAACAGTTTGCATATCACAGCTCGACGTCAAACATGTCATATCACCTAAAAACGGTAAGCTAACTTGTCTGCGTTAGGTTGCCCCGTCTGTTTTGAGTTGCCCCATCCCTTTTTTTTATTGTGTAAACTGCAAAGTTATTTCTAGTATTATTTATTGGATTTGGGCACTTTATTATTTTATTTTTTATTTGGAGCCTAATGCGCGATGCGCTGTGGCCACTGTTTGTATTCGTTTTGAGCCCATGCTTTATTTTTCAGTTATGCACTTTATTTAGTTTCTGCTCTTGATCTGGCTGGTTTAATAAATATTCCTTTTTTGTTAATAGTTTATTCGTGTCTCAGCGTGAAGCTGAGCTGATCCTATGTTCACAGAGTGGCTGAAATGATAGTGTCTGTCAGTTATTATAATACATATGACAAAAACAATTGTCTAAATTATGTTGCATATTCCTCAAAAGTTCTTGTGATGATATCACTAGTTGACAACATAGCCTATGATTTCCGAAAATATAGTACTATGATATTGCGCAGGTGCACGTGATGCAACGCTGTCAGAGCCGACAGACTCGTGTGTCAGACTAAAATTACAGAAATCAAAATATTCAGCTCAAAAACAACGATTTAATATACTGCAACTAGCCTACTAGTTTTTTATTTTTATTTATAATTAATTTAGGCTTTATAATTAAACAAGGCTACCAAGAACCGCGCACAGTGCGCAGCTAATTAATTTAACGTTTTTTTTTTCTAAACATCATTTTTAGTCGATTTTTAGTTGAAAATTTCAGGACTTCAGTCGACCAAGATTTTCTTTAGTTGTTTACAGCCCTAGTCGGAAGGTATTGTCATCATTTACAGCGGCTAGTCAGTGATTTTATTGCCGTCCGTCTCCCACCACCCGCGTAAAAATTCCTGACCGAATGATTTGATCGATCTGCAGTGTAAAACAAACAAAATCAAACGAAAATTACAACAGAAATGCAAATGAACACATTTGCAAAAAGAAAAGTGAAATATGTTATGCAATGTTGGCATGTTATGCAAGCATCCTCATAAATAATATGGGAAACAGAACAAAATATTGTACAAAACTGATATTCTCGTCAATGTGTCGTCTGGCGGAGCAGATATAGATGCAATTAGATAGACAGATAGATAGATAATTAGGGAGATATATAGATAGATAGATAAATAGATAGATAGATGTATTAATTGTCCGCTGGGAAAAGTTGTTTTCATAGTAAAAATTTCTTCATCAGCTACGGAATCATGGTATTCTTGCCTTTAGTTTGTTTTATTTTTGCGATGGAGCGCTAGACGCTTTTTGCCTCGACTTTGATGTCCCACCATTTCTTTTTTTTTCCGGCCACGGTCCGAGGTTGTGAGGCTACAGCATTTACGGCGTCTGCAACCTTTTGCACCTCAAGTGCCTTTTTGGCATTAGTAATGCCAACACTGTGCCCTCCAAACAACATTTTTCTCCTCTTTTTCACCTCGCCAACGATAACTTCTACTTCACATTGAGTGAAGTTACGTTTTTTTGATTTCCTCTCTGTTTTTGCCATGATTTTGCAAATTATGAATATTAACTTGTGGGCGTTTCACAGACTATTTATGGGCAACTATGGGCGTGACATAAAGCCGCAAAAGCTGCGCTACATTTAGAATTGATTGTGATTTTATTAAGGGAAAACTGCGTAGGATGTGTGTGCGCACGGTTTTATAAATCCGAATATTTCTGTGCGTACGCACGTCCTATGTTTCATCCGTACGCCACTTCTGACGCAAATCCTACGCAAAGTTTTATAAATGAGGCCCGAGGTCATGTGGTCATTTAATTGCAGTCCGAATCCACATCTCTGAGTTTTCAAGAATATATCACTTAAAAATTCACTGTTTAAATCCTTTTTGACCCCTGCAGAGCACTGTACGGTTGCGCTTCGCTGTAGTTTGGATGCATTTCTTGACTTGTATTTCTTTAAATGCTGGCGAGTATTTACAAGAGCAATATATTTCATCACCGCTCAAAAAAATAAAGGAAGAAAAGCACGTAAACATTTGACGGCAGCATTTATTCTTATAATACCAAGCATATGATATTTTATTTACAGTATACAATCATGTTATGGACCACGTGAGCAGCGCGTTCCCGATCACAAAACTCTCCTCCGTGTATAAATCACCATCCGAATGCACGAGGTTTAGGTTTTATCACTGAGGTGCACAATCTGCACTGTTATTTTTACGACTTCCGTGTGAGAAAAACATAGTCACATTACATGTACGACACTTGGACATTTTCTCGTCAAAATGCGGCTCCCACAAATATTACACGACATAATAGCGGCTACTTCATAAATCACACAGTCTTTTAATGAAGACTGCTGATATAAAAAAGTAAATAAAAAAACTTTGCTATTGTCAGTAATTCTTATAATATTGTGACACTGACATGTCAACTCCAAATATCAATTTCATAGCACAAGACATGTTTTATGATCATTTTAAAACGTCAAATGTATGTAATATATACTTTTAATCCATTAAATTGAGGAACACTGAATGGACGTCTTCATGGAAAGACTGGGTGAGTTATGAAGTTGGCCTGTCTATATGGGGGTCGGGCGGAGCTGCATGTGTTTTGATGGCCGTTGGTGTATGAATGGGTGAATGTGAGGCAAGATGTGAAGCACTTTGGATGGCCATTGGTCTGTTAAAAGCGCTAAATAAATGTAGTCCATTTGATGAGAAAACGACACTCTGGCCATTGATTCCGTCGGTGAATTTATCAGTCACAGAAACTGTACGGACAATTTAACCAATATGGCTCAGTTTTTCTATAGATCTTGCTCAGTCGAGCGGCAGAAGTGATTCTACACGACCTTCTACGTCACGACCCCAGCTATGACACAACATTGACTCCGCCCCTACATCACACCCCCAGCTATGACCCAACATTGACTCCGCCCCTACATCACACCCCCAGCTATGACACAACATTGACCCCCGCCCCTACATCACACCCCCAGCTATGACACAACATTGACTCCGCCCCTACATCACACCCCCAGCTATGACACAACATTGACTCCGCCCCTACATCACACCCCCAGCTATGACACAACATTGACTCCGCCCCTACATCACACCCCCAGCTATGACACAACATTGACTCCGCCCCTACATCACACCCCCAGCTATGACCCAACATTGACTCCGCCCCTACATCACACCCCCAGCTATGACCCAACATTGACTCCGCCCCTACATCACACCCCCAGCTATGACACAACATTGACTCCGCCCCTACATCACACCCCCAGCTATGACCCAACATTGACTCCGCCCCTACGTCACGCCCCAGCTATGACACAACATTGACTCCGCCCCCACGCCACGCCCCAACAATGACACAACATTGACTCCGCCCCTACACCACGCCCCAGATATGACACAACATTGACTCCGCCCCTACGCCCCGCCCCCAGCTATGACACAACACCGACCAAGTCTATAGACCTTTCAAAGTCTAGTGCTGTCCAATCGATTAATCACGATTAATCATATACAAAATAAAAGTTTCTTTACATAATGTGTGTGTGTGTGTACTGTGTATAATTATGTATATATAAATACACACACACACACATGCATGTATAGGAATATTTGCATTTATATATAATTTATCTTACACCGTGTCCTAACTACACGCGGTGCCGAGATAAAAGGCGCCTTTTCCATGTTAATGAGAGTTTTTGTCCTTGCGATGATTCTATTTTAGTTTCTATTTCTGTGACGTCGCGGCTGGAACAACAACACAAAACCTAATCTCAGGTCATGTTTGTGTGCTTTATTTAATGTTAAAAGTGTGTCATGTGACTTTGAATATCATTTAGTGCTCAGCTTTGTAACATAGTCGTACTAAAAGCAACAAATGGATAATTCACCTCAGATCTTGAAATATTAAACAAATGTAAACATGAACGTCAAACTGTGAACAAACAAGTATATTCTATGACAAAGATTGTTTTAGTAACTCAGTGTGTATTTTAGTAATGTTTAAATGGTGTAATATTTGTGAATTTCATTATTGTAAGCTACTTATCCATTTCATTGCGAGTGCCGTCAGGACCATAGACTGTAAAAAAGCATGGAGTGTTGTCCGTGATGTCACTCATAGGATCTGAAGAGCAGTTTTGAAGCGTAAAGTCAGGTCGAGCTGGCCGTCGCCATCTTGTCTGCGCGTCATCGATCCCGGATAACAGAAAATGGGCAAAGAGGCGGGACGTGGGCGGAGCTAAGGTGACGTGATGACTAACAGACAGCAGACAAACAACAATCCACCTGTCACTCAAAGTGGCCACGCCCTTAATTATGCAGAACTTTAATGCTTTATATAATGTAAACTAATGAGTTATAAATAAATTCCCCCCCTCACAGTCGTCATGAAGGGCAAAATTAGCCGTACAGCCCAAAAGCACAATGTGTCCCAGACTGTAAACATGTGTTCTTCTGCTGTAAAGTTGGCCATTTTAACATGAGCTCAATGAGATTCTGCTCCTCTAGTGGCCAGTCCATGAACTGCAGTTTAAGTCACTTCTGTATCGGCTTCAAGAGAAACTGCGGGAGGAGCCGCTTGGTCAGGATTAATCTCTGGTGCCGTGCACTTGCCGCAAGAGCCCGCCCACACGCTCTTCTGATTGGCT
>JARQWZ010001142.1:280000-391123 GCA_033150135.1 Gobio occitaniae
GATGGCAGCAAACTTCCACTAATATGCACATCCATGTTTTTTCACCAAGAATTAAACTGAGAAATTTAGATATTTAAAGTGAAATTTACATAAAATGTTGCTATTTTAAATAAACCTGTATATAAATATCATTACTAATTTCGGCAAATACAATTTAAAATGTCCATTTGTCCCCTTAAAACTGCACAAATGTAGAGTAAAAACATTAGGCTATTAAAAAAGTGATATTACATGCGTTTATAAAAACAGATATGATATTTTTTTTTTGTTTTTTTTACAAAATACACTGTCTGTGGCCACTGGGGAACCCAGAACAGCTGCTTGCATATAGTTTAAGGTAAAACTGGAATTAATTAGCGTACATTAGTATTTTACTACTATGCAATTAAACAAACGGTTCATTCATCACATTTACCTCTGTCTTAACACTGCAAAAAATGCTCTTCTTATTTAGTAATTTTTTCTTGTATCCAGTCCAAACATCAAAAAATTCTTAAATCAAGATGTATTTACTAGTAAAATGACATTACATAATTTTTTCCTTGTTTTCTGGGGGAAAAAAAACAAAAAAGTGAGTTTTAGCTTAAAACTAGCACAATTATCTGCCAAATGGGGTGAGAAAAAACTTCTTATTTCTGTTTGGGACAGAAACAAGAAACAAGATTTCAATCAGAAACAAGATTATTTTTCTCACCCCATTGGCAGATAATTTAGCTTGTTTTAAGCATAAACTCATTTAAGAAAAATATAATTTTACTTATCTAGTAAATGCATCTTGGTTTAAGAATTTTTAGATATTTAGACTAGAAACAAGACAAAAATACTAAATAAGAAGAGCATTTTTGCAGTGTTTCCCTTATCTTGCCTGCATCAGAGGGCTTCTGTTTTTTATGACACTACAATTCGGCCATCCGTCATAAATTATCAGGCAACTTTCACCGTGTCTACACCTGGAGCGAGCGGCCAAGCACCCTAAAAAATGAAGGCAATCCTGTCTACATTAGATGCGGCGAGAGGCGACGCGACACAACACATTCCCAACGTTAAACTGATCACGCGTTTTCTGACGCACTTCATGTAGCTCGGCGGGGGAGATTCATGAGGCGGACCGGGAAGATGCGGGGGAATAGGTTAAGTTTTTTTCCGCTTTATTTGGTAATATTTCAAATTAATATGAATAAAATAGTATCAGTAATACATTTTGGCGCCCCTATGGATGACTGGCGCCCCTAGCATTTGCCTATTCCGCCTATGCCACGGGCCGGCCCTGTTATTCACTGCCAGAGAAAACGAAAGTAAAATGGCCTGTGTTTGTGAAATGCGCTATTCAAATAAATTTGACGCGCCTTACCAAGTCTAATGACAAGCACAAACTGTGTTAAATAAAATGAAGTAAAAAGGTAGCCTATTCGTCCTACAATGTTTTTCTACTTTCCCACAGTAAAGGATGTGAATGGGTATAATAGACTTAATTATAAACAAACGAAAGGAAGAAACGTTTATAATTCCCTGCGAAATGGGTGCGACGCGAGTGAAGATTTGAGAAAAGAAACGAGATGTCCATGTGGGATAAAATGGACTAACGTTAGGCCTATTGTTAAAATTCACGGAAATCGCAAACCAGAATAAAAAAGCTGACAAATCTTAAATTGGGCTCAGCCTACCTCTCTCATTCGGCATGAATCCATTCATGGCTGCGAATTTATTTCCTTTGTAAACAAAGCTTTGTGCTTCACTCTGTCTTATTCACGTAAAACAGCATTACCATACAAAACACTGACGAAATTATAGTTTTGAAGTAGAAAATGGTATTTATGTTAAAGTCCCTGTAAAGTCAAAACTAAACATGTGTTCTGAGTTCCTCACACCACAGATAAATGTGTTATTAACCACCCAGCCAAATTTGAATCATAAAAAAATCCGGGAAGTACATAAAATAGCTTATCAAAAACCTGAAAAAATGAGCAGCATTCTCTGCTCTCAAACGCTGGGGGCGTGTCCGCTGTCGGCACAGAGACCACGCCCACTCGCGGGAAAGCGGCAGGAGCACACAAGACAACACTCACTGATCACGAGCGTCTATGATCACGACGCACCAGATGTCGGCGGGACGGGAGGATGAAGGCCTGGGCGGGGGATAGTCGGTTCTGCAGCGGATTATCAGTGAATCCCAGTTGTCTCCGGTGAAAGTTTGTAAAACGAACCGGTGTAAAGTCACTGCAGAGGCAGGTGTCGGTGATGATCCTCAGCTCTCCATCAAGGTTGCTGTTCACAAAATTAATCCACCTCTTCATCGTTTTTGTTTTGTAAGCTGTTATGTAAGTTGTTGACTATAGTAACTTACAGTACTAACAGTAACTCGCGATCGAACTGATGCGAATGTGCTCTAGTTATGATCGTGTTAGGGGAGGAGCCAGGCTCGGTGGCTCCAGTGCGTCATCGAGCCACCGTTTTAGCCCCGCCCAGAAAATCCTGAACACAGCAACGGTGAAAAACTGTTTAACGGTCTAACTTCTGAATTCAGTACTTCATAGTTCACAGTCTTTGTAATGTGTTTCAGCAATACATTTCTAACATTTATAATGTGTTTAGAAACAAATCTCAGAATTGCTTTTACAGGGACTTTAAGAGATATATTAAAATAAAAAGTGCACAACTCTTCTTAAGTGGAAGGAAGCTACTTTTTTCCCTCATGTGCAACCTAGCGCGGATGAGTCATTATTTGGGTTAGAAAAATAACAAATTATGTAGTTTTTAAGTAGAAAATAGTATTTATGTAAAGAGATGGTAAAATACAGATATAGTAAATTATAAATTTGTATTAATAAAAAAAACGACGATATCATCGTCCATCAAGATGTTTTACTGTAAACATCGTCAACTGCCAATTTAGGAGACATCGCCCAACCCTACAGTGAACCTGTGAATTTACCTTAAAATACATCTTAAATTGCTCTGGGATTTTACCCTCACGTGAATATATCTTATAAATAAAGACTTTGAGAAATGTTAATATCATAAACGGTAAGAATCTGAAGTTTCTGAAATAGAGAAGCAGATGAAGTATATGCATTTGATCGGGTTGCAATCCTAACAAAACGTTTCTGAAGGATAAAGACTTTTTGAAGAGTAATAGGAAAAGTGCTTGCCCAAACTATATTGCAATATGAAAGATACGGATAAATGAAACTAGATATAGATATAGTACTGGTACTGGTGGTACCAACCACTGAAATGTTGGTATCCTGACAGCAACTCCATTATGAATCTGACACGTCGTATGTTTAGAAACACATATTTCACGCTCAGCATCACTTCACCGTCTCCTGACCCACTTCCAAACCTCTGTCTGGATGGATCTGTCGCTATAGTTACGCTGAGCCTCGTCACACCTCACAAACGTGACGATTGTAATTAACTTCAGGTGTTAATTAACTCTCATATATTAATTATTTCTCAGCATGGGTGTGTTTCACCGCGGTTCTCTTTCCATCACCATCCCTTACTAAACATGAACTGGTGGTGCACTTATAGTGTCATATGCTGTACTATTGTCCTGAATGATCGTTGGTGTTTTAATATTGCGTGATATTTCCGACGTGTGTGTGAGTGAGAGATGAGTAGTGCTCGTTCTGGTAGGAGGTGGATCAGGACGGGTCTGGATAAACACAACCCCCCCGCTGGACAGACAAACAGAACTTTACAGCCGTACCAAATTTCAAATTCCAAACTTTTATGATGTTCTTTCCTTTGCAGAACACAAAAGAAGATATTTGAAAGACCAATGTGGCCTACATTACTCCTTTAAATATGTTGATTTTTATATATATATATATATATATATATATATATATATATATATATATATATATATATATACATACCAATCAGGCATGACCGATAAGTAACACTGATGATCTCTTCATCTCCTGTTAGTGGGTGGGATATATTAGGCAGCAAGTGAACATTTCGTCATCAGAGTTGATGTGTTAGAAGCAGGAAAAATGGGCAAGCGTAAGGATTTGAGTGAGTTTGACAAGGGCCAGATTGTGACGTGTCAGAGCATCTCCAAAACTGCAGCTCTTGTGGGGTGTTCCCGGTCTGCAGTGGTCAGTCTCTATCAAAAGTGAAGGACCAGTGGAGAACCGGCCACAGGGTCATGGAGGACCAGTGGAGAACCGGCCACAGGGTCATGGAGGACCAGTGGAGAACCGGCCACAGGGTCATGGGCGGCTCATTGATGCCCGTGGTTAGCGAAGGCTGGCCCGTGTGGTCCGATCAAACAGACGAGCTACTGGAGCTCAAACTGCTCAAGAAGTTAATGCTGGTTCTGATAGAAAGGGGTCAGAATACACAGAGCATCTCAGTTTGTTGTGTATGGGGCGGCACAGCCGCTGACCCCTGACCCCTGACCCCGCCCAAAGAACCAACAGTGGGCAAGTGAGATTTATATACAGGGAGTGCAGAAAAATGGTGGCGCTGGAGACTAAAGGGTTCCTGATGGTTTCACCCTTAATTCTTCACCTTAATTCTTAATTCTTTTGCAGTTAACAGGTGTCTTTTCTCCGCCACATGTTTTTGTCAGATCCTGCTGACCCAACGAGCATTTCACTGTCCAATGGTCATGCCTTATCTGCAATGTCTAGTATTGCATTAGTATTGCATCCTTCTCATGGGCATTTAATACTTTTTGACTTTTCAGTCTGAGTTAAATCTCTTTTTTGGCTCAATTTATCTGTAAAAGAAAACATGCCTAATAATTCTGCACACCTGAATATAAGGTGTTTTTCATTTCCAGCCTTCACGAACAATTATATATCACTTATACATTATTAAATACTAAATCAATAGTAGTTATTAGGATTACTGTGGTTTGGTATTGGTCAAATGTGCCTGGAAAAAAAATATGATCAGAAAATCAACGTGCCTAATAATTCTGCACTCCCTGTATATTTATACTACGGGGCCGTTGAATGCTTGAATCTGATTGGCTGATGAACGTTCTGAGGTGTGCAATTATTTTCTGGGAGACGCACAGCGAACGTAGTTCCAGGCAGCTCTTGACCGCATTACAGTTCCATATCACTTCGCATAGTTAACTGTAATAACGGAAATTACAGGACTGAAAAACAACAATATGACAGACGATTTTCCTAAAGTAAATCTTAATATTTACGGTGAATATAAAACGTTCAACAACTGGGCGGCAGCAGTATTAGACAGTCCAGATGAAAACCAACAGACGGAAGCAGACACCAAAGGCAAGCTTTTCTGTCTCATTACTGAAATCACATATGCTCGCACACGCACTACAGTTTGCACAGAAAGGTGTCAGCGCTGCCCTGACGATTTGATCAGTTAGCCTATATAGTGGAGCAACTTAAAGGCTACACGTGACATTTTTTCACTAGCGAGGTAATAACAGCTGTTTAGAGACGCACAGAGGCAGCCTAATTCACACAAGCACTCTCTCTCTCTCTCTCTCTCTCTCTCTCTCTCTCTCTCGCTCTCTTTCTAATAACTTTATTAATAACTGCAGTAGAATGCTATCAATGGCTCAAGCCTTCGTTAACAGCTTTAAAATGACGTTTCGGAACTAACAAAAGAGCCGTTGGATGAGACGCGGAAGAAATAGTCCTACTCACAATGGCGATTTAAGTACAAAAACCGGACGAATCCCTTTAAATATATCTTCGGATCGATGTCTTGAGGTGTGGTAACCGTAGTATAAGCGGAATAATTGACTCGTGACCGCATCACCACCTCGGGTGTGCATTATTGTTCTAATAATTGAACGGCCCGTCGTCAATTATTCCTTACATATATATATATATATAAATATATAGACAGACAAATGTGAGGAAGTGATGACAGAATTGTCATTTTTAGGTGCACTGTTCCTTTAAGTAGACAGGTCAGGTGTGACTCTTGAGTGTGTCCAAGCAGAAGTGAGTGTGAGTGTGTCAGTGCAATGAAAGAAAGACGAGCAAATAAACAGACTCGTCCTGAGAGAGAAACTGAGTCTCCATTCAAGCCCAATTACCATCTCGAGTTACTCCAATACAGCTGGAGGCCGCTCTCTCTCTTTGTGTGTGTGTGTGTTTATGTCAGTAGAAGTAGAGATGTCCGTGCATCCGTTCTTCTCACAGGTGTGTCTCGAAGTAGTAAGTTCCCTGCCCGAGGAGTCGGCCATTTTTTCATAGCAAAATCTGGACTGTGTTCATGTTCAGACTTTATGTTCACTATATAGGCTACTTATTGACACACACACGGCACAAGCGAGCAGATTGAGATGCAGCCGGACTGCACACACACACACACACTCTCATTCTCATTTCCTTCACTCATTGATGATAGAGTAAGTGTTGATGTGTGTGTGTGTGTGTGTGTGTTTCAGGCTCCACGTGCAGCGTTCTGTCAGCGATGCCGTCGGACTCGGAGAGCAGCAGTTCTCTTAGCAGCGTCGGTGAGTCCTAGTGTGTGTGAGTGTGTGAGTGTGGCTGTTTTGAGCATTTTGTCTAACAGAAGAATCATATTGCATCTTGAATCATTTTCTTAGGAGGGAATTCAGGGAAATGTGCTTGATTATTATTTCTTAAAAATAATTTAAAAAAAATCGTAATGCTTCTTGTGAAACTATATTACAATTTCAAACAATATTTTCATATTTTATTTACTACCCTAGTACACATCGTTTTTAATGAAGTCAGTTTGCAGTCAGTGTTAGAATTTTTTTATTAAAATGGGATAATAACCAATTTTATTCTATTTTATTTGATTCTGGCATGGCTTTAAAATAGAGAAACAAACTAATTATTTTGTTGAAAATAATGACTTTTATATTAATTTCTAAATCAGATGTATATGTTTACGCTTAAGTGTCAGTAGCCGCGTTTCCATTACAGATTTGTGCAAAACTTTTGCGATATTTTCTAAAAGTCGATAAAAAAAATATTGCGAAATGACAGCGTTTCCATTAACTGATGTTATGCGACGAAAAAGTTTCCTCTCGTGATAAATCATTTAAAAAAAAGGCCTATATCCCAGCCACCGCACGCCATTATTTTTTAATGGAAAGAGACGTGTGTGTTATGATATCCAAGCACTGATGGCAAGGAAGGCACCTTATACTTGAGCGGCACATATGAGGGGTTATGATAAATTGTGGCATTTTATATTCTATTGTTTTTTTATGAGTTTAATAAAGAACTCTGTCTCGTCTTCTGTCCAAACATACCATCATCTGTAAAGAATGATTGACTTTGACGTACGCCAGGTTATTGTGACGCATTGCCACATACAGAGACGAGCGAAATGTTTGAATCTTCATGGTGATAACTCAAAGGTTTCTTTTACCACTTCGTTATTTTGGCTTGAAAATTCGTTTGTTGGAAATATAAACTGAATTTAGAAATGCTTTTGAAATGAAAAACTTTGCATTTAATAAACATAATATATTTTTGAAATGAAGACAGCGTTTGGAGTGGAGTGCAAAAAGTTCCCCGAGTCCACGGCCTTTGCTCTTATTGAGTGTACATAAATAAAAGTAGACAGTTTACTGTTTATAATTATGTATTGCACTTATCTGTATGGCTAAAAATGACGGAGTATTGTGAGTTTCCGCTGGAATAAGGAAAAAATCCATCAAAAGGCGCAGACGACTTCGTCGGACAGAGGGTTAAAGAAAACGTAGCCTATTTAGTTTCATATAGTTAGGCTATGTCTAAATATTATAATCTTTTAATTTCATATGTTGATTATGAAAAGTGAGCAGCATGAGTAAGGCGCATAATCAAATCAAGTGCTCAAAATCAAGATTTTGAGCACTTCATTGAATAGACTTTCTAGAAAACACATTCTTTAAAATTAATTTCTTTTTGTATAAAATGTATTTTAATTTTGATCAATGTTTAATCAACTATTTGGCTGTAGGCTATATTTGCTAAATAAGAAGCAAACCAAGATCGTCGGGAATGGATTGACGTGCGTAACTGGCCTGTTTCCTCAGTCTTTGAGCAAGGCTGAAACTATAGCGTCTTTCGGTTTTAATACATTTCTTGAATATGTGTCATAATTACAGTAGGCCTATTGATAGTTATGATATTTGTGGTTGCACCGGGGTCCGTCATTATAAAGTTACGCCACTTTCCTTATTAGGAGAAAAATATGTCGTTTTAACAACATAAGATCTCGGACAAACTTGAGTGGAAAAAAAAAAATGTAGGCCCTATGTGAGAGCAATGCGTGAATGTACCAGGTGACCTGTGAATGCGAAAAAACTGTTCCCATTGCAGTTTTGCGAAGATTTTCTTTTTCAAATTGCCTGAAAAACCACCTCATGCGAGCGTAAAAACTTTTTTGCGATATATGGGAGTTTTTGCGAAATTGACGCGTTTCCATTGGGCGTATTTTCAATTCGCAATTTCAATTAGCGCAATTTGAAGGATAATGGAAACGCGGCTAGTGAGATAAAAAAATAGTGTTTTTATTTAGCTGGGACACATGAAATTAATTAAAAATAACATTGAATACATTTATAATGTTACAAAAACAACATTTATTTCAAATAAATGCTTCTCTTTTGAACTATCTATTCATCAAAGAAGCATCAAACATAAATTGTATCACAGTTTTCACAAAAATATGACACTGATAATAATCATAAATGTTTGTTGAGCATCAAATCACATTAAAATGATTAGTGAAGGATCATGTGACACTGAAGACTGGAGTAATCTCAGGAATAAATGACACTTTACGATATTGACATAGAGAACAGTGGAATAATATTACACAATTTAGTATTTTTGATCAAATAAATGCAGCTTTGGTGAGCAGAAGAGACTCTCAAAAGCATTATTTTAATGACACCAAACTTCTGAACGCTAGTCCTACACATATTCCTGACATCCTGCTGGTGCAAAACACTTCTGGGACTCGCCGGGAAAAATCCAGAGCAAACTCAGACACCATCTGCGAGACGCTTCTGTCCATTAGACGTCTAAAACGAGACAGACGGCTCTTGTTTTCGGCAGTGAGGGATATGGGATGGGTCGTGTGTCCCAGATTAAATCATTGTTTATTCATAACATCTGTATGAACAGCAGAGCTGACTCTCAAACTCAAAGCACAAGTTCATGGACTGGCCTACCGTCTTCAGATCTGCATTTAAGATCTGCATCCAGGACTCGACGCTTAGTTTCTTCCCAAGATGCACCTGTGATCCTTAGTTGAAAAATGTAGGAGTGCATTTAGAAACTTTAGAGGTGCAACTAACTATTTCTGCATTTATATATAACACACTGTAACAGATTTGGCCATACATTGTTATTTTAGTATCACTGAGATACTATATAGTGTTTGTCAATATTTTGATTTAATTTTAGTGGAAAGTTTTAGTAATTAAAGCATTTTTTTTAGTTTTAGTTATTTAAAAAAAATGTCTATAGGTTTTATTAATTTTTATTTCAGTTTTTGGTTTCACACCAGTATTAATTTTGACAGCATATTTTGATTTAGTTTTAGTCATATTTTAGTCACCTGAATTGTTTTTAGTTTTAGACTAGTTTTAGTCGACTAAATATCATAAGATTTTAGTCGACTAAATCTAATGAGTTTAGTTAAATTGTAATAAATTAAGCATTTAAGCATTACATAAACGACGGTCACTTGAACTGACATTTTGACATCATTTTGTTTTTGACATAAAAAATACATGAAAGAGCACAATTCACTTTTTTGTTTGTTTTTTAAAAACATCTATATAGTTTTTATAACTCTGTATTTCTGTTTTAGTTAGTAGGCCATATCAGGTTAAGCTAAAGCTTGAAATAAGTTTGTTTATTTATTTTTTTAATTTCAGTTAACATTTATTTAATTTCAAGTAATGAAGATTTTTGGTTTTAGTGAACTATTATAACCCTGATACTTTATTGAATGTGTCAAATACTGGTCTTTCCTCCTGACTATGAATTAAATGGGATTGAAATTAAATACAGTTTATTGTGTAACCAAAAACAAATATAATATGCATGACTTTTAATTATAAACAAGCTCGAAATACACATTGACTCTTATTTTGTCAACGAAATTAACACTGTTTCGCACATGGCTTAACGTGGCTAGTTTACCTCTTTAGTATTAAAGCTACATAAGTACATGTGCTAATTTTTTATTTTGTCTGTCTTTCTATTCCAGCATCCTCACCCCCTCCTGCACACCCGGACAAGCATGTGATGAGTGAGAAACTGGAGACTGTGATCTTCCAGCTCAGACAGGTGACCCGTGAACGAGACGACCTGCGCAAAAGACTGGCCCTCTCCTCACCTGGGACCACCTTTGACGACTGCAGGTACAGTAACAGCGGCTGTAGGTGCAGTGACAGAGACTGTAGGTGCAGTGACAGAGACTGTAGGTGCAGTGACAGAGGCTGTAGGTGCAGTGACAGAGGCTGTAGGTGCAGTGACAGAGACTGTAGGTGCAGTGACAGAGACTGTAGGTGCAGTGACAGAGACTGTAGGTGCAGTAACAGAGACTGTAGGTGCAGTGACAGAGACTGTAGGTGCAGTGACAGAGGCTGTAGGTGCAGTGACAGAGGCTGTAGGTGCAGTGACAGAGGCTGTAGGTGCAGTGACAGAGGCTGTAGGTGCAGTAACAGAGACTGTAGGTGCAGTGACAGAGACTGTAGATGCAGTGACAGAGACTAGTTACTGTGACAGAGACTGTAGGTGCAGTGACAGAGACTAGTTACTGTGACAGAGACTGTAGGTGCAGTGACAGAGACTAGTTACTGTGACAGAGGCTGTAGGTGCGGTGACAGAGACTGTAGGTGCAGTGACAGAGACTGTAGGTGCAGTGACAGAGACTGTAGGTGCAGTGACAGAGACTAGTTACTGTGACAGAGGCTGTAGGTGCGGTGACAGAGACTGTAGGTGCAGTGACCGAGACTGTAGATGCAGTGACAGAGACTGTAGGTGCAGTGACAGAGACTAGGTGCAGTGACAGAGACTAGTTACTGTGACAGAGGCTGTAGGTGCAGTGACGGAGACTGGTGACCCGTGAACGAGACGACCTGTGCAAAAGGCTGGCCCTCTCCTCACCTGGGACCACCTTTGACGACTGCAGGTACAGTAACAGCGGCTGTAGGTGCAGTGACAGAGACTGTAGGTGCAGTGACAGAGACTGTAGGTGCAGTGACAGAGACTGTAGATGAAGTGACAGAGACTAGTTACTGTGACAGAGACTGTAGGTGCAGTGACAGAGACTAGTTACTGTGACAGAGGCTGTAGGTGCGGTGACAGAGACTGTAGGTGCGGTGACAGAGACTGTAGGTGCGGTGACAGAGACTGTAGGTGCGGTGACAGAGACTGTAGATGAAGTGACAGAGACTAGTTACTGTGACAGAGACTGTAGGTGCAGTGACAGAGACTAGTTACTGTGACAGGCTGTAGGTGCGGTGACAGAGACTGTAGGTGCGGTGACAGAGACTGTAGGTGCGGTGACAGAGACTGTAAGTGCGGTGACAGAGACTGTAGGTGCAGTGACAGACTGTAGGTGCAGTGACAGAGGCTGTAGGTGCAGTGACAGAGACTAGTTACTGTGACAGAGACTGTAGGTGCAGTGACAGAGACTAGTTACTGTGACAGAGGCTGTAGGTGCAGTGACAGAGACTAGTTACTGTGACAGAGACTGTAGGTGCAGTGACAGAGACTGTAGGTGCAGTGACAGAGACTGTAGGTGCAGTGACAGAGACTGTAGGTGCGGTGACAGAGACTGTAGGTGCGGTGACAGAGACTGTAGGTGCAGTGACAGAGACTGTAGGTGCAGTGACAGAGACTGTAGGTGCAGTGACAGAGACTGTAGATGCAGTGACAGAGACTAGTTACTGTGACAGAGACTGTAGGTGCAGTGACAGAGACTAGTTACTGTGACAGAGGCTGTAGGTGCGGTGACAGAGACTGTAGGTGCAGTGACAGAGACTGTAGATGCAGTGACAGAGACTGTAGGTGCAGTGACAGAGACTAGTTACTGTGACAAAGACTGTAGGTGCAGTGACAGAGACTAGTTACTGTGACAGAGGCTGTAGGTGCAGTGACAGAGACTAGTTACTGTGACAGAGACTGTAGGTGCAGTGACAGAGACTGTAGGTGCAGTGACAGAGACTGTAGGTGCAGTGACAGAGACTGTAGGTGCAGTGACAGAGACTGTAGATGCAGTGACAGAGACTGTAGGTGCAGTGACAGAGACTAGTTACTGTGACAGAGACTGTAGGTGCAGTGACAGAGACTAGTTACTGTGACAGAGGCTGTAGGTGCAGTGACAGAGACTAGTTACTGTGACAGAGACTGTAGGTGCAGTGACAGAGACTGTAGGTGCAGTGACAGAGACTGTAGGTGCAGTGACAGAGACTGTAGGTGCGGTGACAGAGACTGTAGGTGCGGTGACAGAGACTGTAGGTGCAGTGACAGAGACTGTAGGTGCAGTGACAGAGACTGTAGGTGCAGTGACAGAGACTGTAGATGCAGTGACAGAGACTAGTTACTGTGACAGAGACTGTAGGTGCAGTGACAGAGACTAGTTACTGTGACAGAGGCTGTAGGTGCGGTGACAGAGACTGTAGGTGCAGTGACAGAGACTGTAGATGCAGTGACAGAGACTGTAGGTGCAGTGACAGAGACTAGTTACTGTGACAAAGACTGTAGGTGCAGTGACAGAGACTAGTTACTGTAACAGAGGCTGTAGGTGCGGTGACAGAGACTGTAGGTGCAGTGACAGAGACTGTAGGTGCGGTGATAGAGACTGTAGGTGCAGTGACAGAGGCTGTAGGAGCAGTGACAGAGGCTGTAGGTGCAGTGACAGAGGCTGTAGGTGCAGTGACAGAGGCTGTAGGTGCAGTGACAGAGGCTGTAGGAGCAGTGACAGAGGCTGTAGGTGCAGTGACAGAGGCTGTAGGTGCAGTGACAGAGGCTGTAGATGCAGTGACAGAGGCTGTAGGTGCAGTGACAGAGGCTGTAGGCGCAGTGACAGAGGCTGTAGGCGCAGTGACAGAGGCTGTAGGCGCAGTGACAGAGACTAGTTACTGTGACAGAGACTGTAGGTGCAGTGACAGAGACTGTAGGTGCAGTGACAGAGGCTGTAGGTGCAGTGACAGAGACTGTAGGTGCAGTGACAGAGACTGTAGGTGCAGTGACAGAGACTGTAGGTGCAGTGACAGAGACTGTAGGTGCAGTGACAGAGACTGTAGGTGCAGTGACAGAGACTAGTTACTGTGACAGAGACTGTAGGTGCAGTGACAGAGACTGTAGGTGCAGTGACAGAGACTGTAGGTGCAGTGACAGAGACTGTAGGTGCAGTGACAGAGACTGTAGGTGCAGTGACAGAGGCTGTAGGTGCAGTGACAGAGACTAGTTACTGTGACAGAGACTGTAGGTGCAGTGACAGAAACTAGTTACTGTGACAGAGGCTGTAGGTGCGGTGACAGAGACTGTAGGTGCGGTGACAGAGACTGTAGGTGCAGTGACAGAGACTGTAGGTGCGGTGACAGAGACTGTAGGTGCGGTGATAGAGACTGTAGGTGCAGTGACAGAGGCTGTAGGTGCAGTGACAGAGGCTGTAGGTGCAGTGACAGAGGCTGTAGGTGCAGTGACAGAGGCTGTAGGCGCAGTGACAGAGGCTGTAGGCGCAGTGACAGAGGCTGTAGGTGCAGTGACAGACTGTAGGTGCAGTAACAGAGACTGTAGGTGCAGTGACAGAGGCTGTAGGAGCAGTGACAGAGGCTGTAGGTGCAGTGACAGAGGCTGTAGGTGCAGTGACAGAGGCTGTAGGAGCAGTGACAGAGGCTGTAGGTGCAGTGACAGAGACTGTAGGTGCAGTGACAGAGGCTGTAGGCGCAGTGACAGAGGCTGTAGGCGCAGTGACAGAGGCTGTAGGTGCAGTGACAGACTGTAGGTGCAGTGACAGAGGCTGTAGGTGCAGTGACAGAGACTGTAGGTGCAGTGACAGAGACTGTAGGTGCAGTGACAGAGGCTGTAGGTGCAGTGACAGAGACTAGTTACTGTGACAGAGACTGTAGGTGCAGTGACAGAGACTAGTTACTGGGACAGAGACTGTAGGTGCAGTGACAGAGACTAGTTACTGTGACAGAGACTGTAGGTGCAGTGACAGAGACTGTAGGTGCAGTGACAGAGGCTGTAGGTGCAGTGACAAAGGCTGTAGGTGCAGTGACAGAGGCTGTAGGTGCAGTGACAAAGGCTGTAGGTGCAGTGACAAAGGCTGTAGGTGCAGTGACAAAGGCTGTAGTTACTGTGACATGTCTCATGCTTTGGTTCGGGCAACTGTAAAAGAGATCGAAGAGGGTGTTTGTTACAGAACTGGAGATTTCCGATTGTTCTTGTGGCCAGTTTGATCTCTAAAACACTATAACCCTGCCAGACAGTCTGTCTTGTCTTTTGTATATGTGAGCGTGAGAATGGACAGAGTGCTTTATGTGTATAAATAAAGTATGTTTACTTTCATTACTATTTCATAAAAAAGGCTCTGTTTTTGTGTCTCTTCACCTGAAAGCTGATAGACATTGAAAAAACACACACTGAGGTTTTCTGTGCATGTGTGTGATCTCAGTGAAACGTCCTAATGAAATGAATCAGACCTGTATATGACATGACCGCCCTGTGACGTTTACATATATCTGTGTGTGTGTAGGCCGAGCGTGAAGCCGGGTCACGATTACGAGCGTCTGAAGCTCCAGTGCATGAAGGCCATGTCAGACCTGCAGTCTCTCCAGAACCAGCACACCAAAACCCTGAAGAGATGCGAAGAGGCCGTGAGAGACGCCGACTACTACCAGTGAGATCTATACCCATATATATGCTTCATGGAGTTGATTTTCAAGGGCATTGTTTTACCTTTTATGAGGGCAATTTAGTTCTTACCATATATACTTTTCAGTTAATTAATTTTAATTAATTAATTTCCTTGCCTAATTTTAAAAAAATTTGTAATTTAATTTATAAACTCACTTTTATATATAAACTGTGAACACGTGTTGTGGTCGACCGATATATCAGCCAATATTATTGTTCTAACCATATATAATTTTGATTGATTGATTGATTGATTTTTAATTTTGGTCAATTATTACATTTAAAAAATTTAATTTATCATTTAATAAAAATGTAATGTAATTTCAGAATACTTATAGTGGTCAACCGATATATCGGCCAATATTTGGTATTTCTAACAATATATAATTAGATTTTAAATTTCATTTTAAATATTATTTAAAAAAAAAATGCATTTATTTTAAAAACAAATTTTTGTGTGTAATTTCAGAACGTGCAGTGGTCGACCGATATATCGGCCAGTATTTGGTATTTTTGTTCTAATCATATATCATTTTAAATTTTAATTATTTATTTAAAAAATTTAATGTAATTTAATTTATAAACTTAATTTTATATATAAACTGAGTAAATGTCTAGTGGTCGGCCGATATATTGGCCAGTATTTAGTATTTTTGTTCTAATCATATATCATTTGAATTTTATTAATTGCATTTAATTATTTAATTTTAAAATTTTAATCAAATATTATATAGTTAAAAATGTATTTAATTTTAAAACAAATTTTTGTGTGTAATTTCAGAACATGTAGTGGCCGGCCAATATTTGGTATTTTGGCTCCAATCATATGTAATTTGAATTTTACTTTTTATTTAAAAAATAAAATACAATTTATAAACTTAATTTTATATATAAACTAAGTACATGTCTAGTGGTTAACCAATATATATTGGCCAAGATTTAGCATTTTTGTTCTAACCATATATAATTTAAATGTAATTAATTGCATTTAATTTATCAATTTTACTTTTAATCAATTATTACATTTAAAACAAATGTATTTAAAAATTAATTTTTGTGTGTAATTTCAGAATGTGTAGTGGTCGACCGATATATCGGCCAATATTTGGTATTTTTGTTCTAACAATATGTAATTTGATTTTAATTGCATTTTAATTATTTATTGTTAATTTGAATCAATTATTACATTTTAAAAAAATGCATTTCATTTAAAAACTAATTTTGTTTGTAATTTTAGAACGTTTAGTGGTCGACCGATATCGGCCAATATTTGGTATTTTTGCTCTAATCATGTATAATTTGAATTATTTATTTTAAAAATTAAATTAAATTTATAAACTTAATTTTATATATAAATTGAGTACATGTCTAATGGTTAACCAATATATATCGGCCAATATTTAGCATTTTTGTTCTAACCATATATAATTTAAATGTAATTAATTGCATTTAATTTTTTAATTTTAATCAGTTATTATATTTTAAAAATGTAATTTAATTTATAAACTTAATTTTATATATAAACTGAGTACATGTATGTATTTAACCAATATATGTTGGCCAATATTTAGCATTTTTGTTCTAACCATATATAATTCAAAGGTAATTAATTGTATTTAATTTAAAAACTCAGCAGTGTGACAGCAGGCTGTGCTCATTAGCGTGATGTGAAAGGCTCTGATTGGCTGCCGTGAATCAAGGCAACATCTGGTGGTAAAGCAAACACACAGCACAGATTACAGATCTTCATCTGAGATTAGCCCAATTATTTAGTTTCATTCGTTTCCCTTTAATATCATCTTAAACTTCTGATTTGTTCAATTGAATTGTGTTTTTGTGCATTTACAGGGCGGTTCGTGTGTGTATAGTGAATGGTTAGTGTATACATGTGCACTGAAAAAAAAAAGGATTTAGGATTTACTTTGAAACCACTCAGGAACTACTAGTAAATTTCAGAAATGATCACAAATAAATGGCATATAACACATACACTCACCTAAAGGATTATTAGGAATACCTGTTCAATTTCTCATTAATGCAATTATCTAATCAACCAATCACATGGCAGTTGCTTCAATGCATTTAGGGGCGTGGTCCTGGTCAAGACAATCTCCTGAACTCCACACTGAATGTCGGAATGGGAAAGAAAGGGATTTAAGCAATTTTGAGCGTGGCATGGTTGTTGGTGCCAGACGGGCCGGTCTGAGTAATTCACAATCTGCTCAGTTACTGGGATTTTCACGCACAACCATTTCTAGGGTTTACAAAGAATGGTGAGAAAAGGGAAAAGCATCCAGTCTGCGGCAGTCCTGTGGGCGAAAATGCCTTGTTGATGCTAGAGGTCAGAGGAGAATGGGCCGACTGATTCTGGCTTCTGGCTGATTCGACTGGATTTCTGTTGAGACATTCAGATGGTAGAGTCAGAATTTGGCGTAAACAGAATGAGAACATGGATCCATCATGCCTTGTTACCACTGTGCAGGCTGGTGGTGGTGGTGTAATGGTGTGGGGGATGTTTTCTTGGCACACTTTAGGCCCCTTAGTGCCAATTGGGCATGGTTTAAATGCCACGGCCTACCTGAGCATTGTTTCTGACCATGTCCATCCCTTTATGACCACCATGTCCCCATCCTCTGATGGCTACTTCCAGCAGGATAATGCACCGTCACAAAGCTCCAATCATTTCAAATTGGTTTCTTGAACATGACAATGAGTTCACTGGACTAAAATGGCCCCCACAGTCACCAGATCTCAACCCAATAGAGCATCTTTGGGATGCGGTGGAACGGGAGCTTCGTGCCCTGGATGTGCATCCCACAAATCTCCATCAACTGCAAGATGCTCTCCTATCAATATGGGCCAACATTTCTAAAGAATGCTTTCAGCACCTTGTGGAATCAATGCCACGTAGAATTAAGGCAGTTCTGAAGGCGAAAGGGGGTCAAACACAGTATTAGTGTGTGTTCCTAATAATCCTTTAGGTGAGTGTAGAATTAAACATGATGTTTTGAAGTAGAAATGACCTTGGCATTGCTAGTGGCATGATAGCCTTAAAGTGCATTGTCATCATTTTATCTGGTGCATGTAACTGCCCGATAAAACAAACATTAACATTACATTAGTTGTGTTGACTGATTAATGTTGGCGAGTGGATCAGTAACGCGTGCGTCTCTCTGTGTGTCAGTGCTCTTCACGGACGTGTGGTTGGTGAACAGACTCCGCTGCGGGACGAGATGGAGGCCGTGAAGCAGAACTACTCTCAGCTCCTGCAGCAGCACTCGCAGCTTCAGCTGACCTGTGACGAGCTGCGGCGGATTCATGACGGAGACCAGCGGGAGGTGGCCGACATGCGCCTGCAGCAGCAACAGGTACAGGACATTTAATCTTCTATCTGCATCAGACCAAAACTGTATATTTATAACATATATTTAAATTAGTGGTGGGCCGTTATCGGCGTTAACGTGAGACTCTTATCGGGCGATAAAAAAAATATCGCCGTTAATCTATTCTCAAAGTTGGGTTGGGAGCTGGGTCTATACAACGCAAGCCTTGATATTTTAGCGCGGACGTATACCTAGCCAAATTGCACTGTAGGGGCGAGAGAACGAGTCTTCGAACCTGTGTGTATGCCTACTAGTGTTGTCAAAAATATCCTTATTTCGATATGTATCGATACTGAAATATCTGAAACGATACGATACTCATTTTCTATAGTATCGATATCAGCGGCGCTCTCCTCTCCGTCGACAACGGGTTGACACGCACCGCCTCCTCTCATTCAGTCCGGTTTACCCTCTGAACATGGCGAACGCGTGTTCTGCTGGATTTTTCCTCATGACTGTGTGTTAGTGTTGGTGTGACCGGTCTTTATTTCGTGCGGGGTTGCACATAACGTTAATTCTACTAATTCCCGCAGATTACGCGCTCGCATCTGAAGCGCACACACACACACACATACCGTAATAAAGCCGCCTCTGACATACAAGTGCAAAAATTAGCTCCTTTTTCCAGCTTATTACTGGTCAAATACACTCAAAAATGTCTCAATGCCCATCTTGGTGAGTTTTAACGTAAACACAGTCATAACCAGCTCACAGGAACAGTGTTTGGGATCCATGTGTGCGTCAGGTCTTAAAGGGACAGAAGTTATTTATTATTCAAACTACAAAAAGAAAAACGATCACTTGCGAGCACACATATTCTGAATGCCTTCGGCAGAATTCAAATGAGCCATTTTAATCTAGATTAGTCTAGATTAATTCCAAGATTTAAAAAATGTATCTATGCCCACCACTATTTATAACATATATTTAAATATAAGAAACGTTTGAGTCAGATCTGTTTTAAATTGATTCATTTAACTAATCAGCTAATTCACAAATGTGAATTAAACTTGCAAACACCTGATGTATTAATGCATTAATAAAACATAACATTTTAATATAAGAGTCCCCGTGCATTTCGGGCTTGTTTACAGGCTTAAATCACGCCGCGTGTCCAATTTCCACCCGGTTATTATTCGGCTACACATACTGTATTAAATTAAATTTCCATTTAATTTAAAGTAAACTATTGTAGCTTCTGTCTGGGACGCCCTAGGAAGGAAAGACTTATGCTGTGTTCTCACCAAACATGAATAGAGCGTCTGGAGTGAGTGATTTCCATGTTACATCAATGTAAAGGCACGTTGACGCGCATCTGGAGGTCCTGCGGCGCGATAGACACGTTTAGCTCGGCGCGATGGCGATTCTGCCTCATTCGCACGTCTAGTTCTCGCTAAAGACGCGAATTGAGTGTCTTGCGTGATACAAGTGTTATGCACGAGTGATTTTATTTGGAGCTTTTTGTGCATTCATGCATTTGAAGTAGGGATGTCAATTTACACAAATTTCCATGTTCGATCAATGAATCGATTAATCATTATCCTTAATACTGCATATGTGTCTACAGCAGTGGCTTATAGCCGACCGCATGACGGGGTGTGCAAACGCTGACAAAACGCCATGTTCCTCACCAAATCAATGATAAGGGTTTTTAATCTAAATAAAGGGCTATAGGATTGTAAAATGAATCGATGTGGTTGATAATTTAATTAAATTACTTATTTAATAATCAAAAATGAGTAATACAACGTGTCCTCAACTCCACCTCAGATGCGTGCTCTTCAGAATGTGTGGATGCTCTCTTCCTGAAACAACGCGCTGAAAACGCCCACTAGACCCAGTAAATTCACAACGATGTATTACAATATTGGTCTCTTTATAATGATATGTAACATGACAGTTCTAATCATAGTCATTATAAGTTGTGCATTGCTGTTGGAGCTGCATGCGCTGATGCTGATCACCGGCACGCTTTACTACTGCATTAATTCTTAACCAGATGCATCCTATATGAGATAAAAAAATCAGCTATAGAAAGGCCCTCACAGAATAAACACAATATTACAATTTACATGTGCAGAAAGCAAAAGGCTGCAAACTTGTAGTCAAGATGAAGGTGTAACTAGCTGTAAAATGGTCCCAAACAGAGCTCCGGCGAGCTCGCATCATTATTCCTTGTGTCTGATTTACAGTACATGTTTCGCGGTTGAGCAGCACGCACGCGCATGACCCTGATTAATCGATGATTGATAGGTTTTATCGATTAAATGTATTATGGACAATTAATCGATCATCGATTAATCATTAACATCCCTAGTTTGAAGTGAATTCACGCCTGACGCCCGAGTTGAAAAATCTGAACTTTGGCGTCTGTTCACGGCGCGTTAACCAATCAGGAGCCTGCTCGCTGCTGTAACCTGGTGAAGTGACGTGATGAGAAACCCCGCATAATTTAAAAAACTACTATTGTGTCACAAAATGTAGTTTTAAGACTTTTTCAGGTGAGAATGTAATTGTTTAAAGCTCAAATCTGTGGTTTATTTATAAAGAGCGCGCCTATTTGAACATGTGATCTGGTGTGTGTGGAGTTGAACATGTGATCTGGTGTGTGTGGAGTTGAACATGTGATCTGGTGTGTGTGTGGAGTTGAACATGTGATCTGGTGTATGTGGAGTTGAACATGTGATCTGGTGTGTGTGTGTGTGGAGTTGAACATGTGATCTGGTGTGTGTGGAGTTGAACATGTGATCTGGTGTGTGGAGCTGAACATGTGATCTGGTGTGTGTGGAGTTGAACATGTGATCTGGCGTGTGTGGAGTTGAACATGTGATCTGGTGTGTGTGTAGTTGAACATGTGATCTGTTGTGTGTGGAGTTGAACATGTGATCTGGTGTGTGTGGAGTTGAACATGTGATCTGGTGTGTGTGTGGAGTTGAACATGTGATCTGGTGTGTGTGGAGTTGAACATGTGATCTGGTGTGTGTGGAGTTGATCGTGTGATCTGGTGTGTGTGGAGCTGAACATGTGATCTGGTGTGTGTGGAGTTGAACATGTGATCTGGTGTGTGTGGAGCTGAACATGTGATCTGGTGTGTGTGGAGTCGAACATGTGATCTGGTGTATGTGGAGTTGAACATGTGATCTGGTGTGTGTGGATTTGAACATGTGATCTGGTGTGTGTGGAGTTGAACATGTGATCTGGTGTGTGTGTGGAGTTGAACATGTGATCTGGTGTGTGTGGAGCTGAACATGTGATCTGGTGTGTGTGTGGAGTTGAACATGTGATCTGGTGTGTGTGTGGAGTTAAACATGTGATCTGGTGTGTGTGGAGCTGAACATGTGATCTGGTGTGTGTGGAGTTGAACATGTGATCTGGTGTGTGTGGAGTTGAACATGTGATCTGGTGTGTGTGTGGAGTTGAACATGTGATCTGGTGTATGTGGAGTTGAACATGTGATCTGGTGTGTGTGTGTGTGGAGTTGAACATGTGATCTGGTGTGTGTGGAGTTGAACATGTGATCTGGTGTGTGGAGCTGAACATGTGATCTGGTGTGTGTGGAGTTGAACATGTGATCTGGCGTGTGTGGAGTTGAACATGTGATCTGGTGTGTGTGTAGTTGAACATGTGATCTGTTGTGTGTGGAGTTGAACATGTGATCTGGTGTGTGTGGAGTTGAACATGTGATCTGGTGTGTGTGGAGTTGAACATGTGATCTGGTGTGTGTGGAGTTGATCGTGTGATCTGGTGTGTGTGGAGCTGAACATGTGATCTGGTGTGTGTGGAGTTGAACATGTGATCTGGTGTGTGTGGAGCTGAACATGTGATGTGGTGTGTGTGGAGTTGAACATGTGATCTGGTGTGTGTGGAGTTGAACATGTGATCTGGTGTGTGTGGAGCTGAACATGTGATCTGGTGTGTGTGGAGTTGAACATGTGATCTGGCGTGTGTGGAGTTGAACATGTGATCTGGTGTGTGTGGAGTTGAACATGTGATCTGGTGTGTGTGGAGTTGAACATGTGATCTGGTGTGTGTGGAGTTGAACATGTGATCTGGTGTGTGTGGAGCTGAACATGTGATGTGGTGTGTGTGGAGTTGAACATGTGATCTGGTGTGTGTGGAGTTGAACATGTGATCTGGTGTGTGTGGAGTTGAACATGTGATCTGGTGTGTGTGTGTGTGTGAGCTCCAGTGGATCAGCGGCGCTCATTAACCCCGGCGAGAGCAGCCTTTCCTCAGCCAGTTCTTCTGGCGTCTGCCGCTGGCTCTGATGTCTCTGTAGTGTTTAAAGATATAATTCGTCTTGTGTGGATCTAATGGCCAATCTTTGCTCTCATGAATCTATAATTTTTTTCCCTGGCGAATCGTTTAGGCAGAGGGCAAAGAGAAGTTTCATAACTTTATTTTTTAGGATATTTAACTTTACCGCTGTAGCCGACTAGCGCTGACTTTGTTTGACAGAATTGTTTGCTTTATTTATTCTATAGCTTCTTATACCTTTACTTATACTTTTATAATGGCTATTATTGATCACACATAAACTGACATTTAACAAACAGAGACTGGGTTGTGTTTTATGTCATATTTAATCTTATTACAGTGATAATCATATATATGCACACTTATTGTCTGAACCACATATTAATGTGTTTAATATTTGTTTTTAATTGTAAACTAAAAGAGGCATGGCTGTGTTTTATATTTCGTTTGTTATAAATATACATGCAGTGAAGATAATCCAGGTATGCGTTGCCTGAACCACATGTGTGTGGCTATTAATGTTACATTTTTTTTTATTTTATGAAAATGTAAAGAGGCAGAGTGGTGTTTTATGACATATTTCGTTTTATTGTAGCCTTAAATATACATACAGGAGTGAGAGCGGTGCTGTTATCCAGGCGCAGCTCCGCATCTATTTCGCTTCAAACGCTCAATTTAACATTTATTCATTTCAAGTAATGAAAAAATTTTATGATTTTAGTTTTTGCCAATTCGCTGTGGACGCACGTGCGAATGGATTCAAAATGTTCAAGCGTCCAATTAGACGTGAATTTGACGCTCTATTCACATTTAGTGTGAACACAGCATAAGAGCATCATTTGACATATATTATTAAATATATAGATTTTACTAACATTAGTGTTATTCGTTTTTTTTTTCAATATTAGTGTTATTATAACAAAAACTCAAATCATAAAATTTTTTCATTACTTGAATTGAGTAAATGTTTACTGATGTTAAATAAAATATAAAAAATTTACGTTGCAAAGGTGCAAAGAATAGCAAAATTAGTCTGACACATTTCTTAAAGCCCAAATAAGCACCATATTAAATTATCACCTTATAACCTGCAAATATCTCGTTAATAGTTGTTATATTTTCCAGCACTGCTGACTAACATGCTCTATAACTAGAATATCACATTTAACTAATATATGTTTATTGCTACTGTATTTAAATAGCTTTATTAGAATAATGTGACCGTGGCGCCACCAGCTGGTGTAAAGCTGCATTTTGTCAAGTGATGTTTATCCAGACATAGTCAATTCAATGATTTGGTAATGGGTTCAATTTCTCCTCAAGGTCACAGTGGTGGTGAGCTGAATGTCTTTCTCTCGTAGGTCTTGAGGGAGAACGGCTCCTCGGACCTGCTGAATAAACTTTACGACACGGCCTTAAACAAGCTGGAGGGGATGAAGAAAGAGTACGATTCGCTGAGGAAACGATACAACGAGAAAGCGGCGAGTCACAACGCCGACCTGAGCCGCCTGGAGCAGATGGAGGAGGAGAACAGACGTCTGCAGAAACAGCTGGACGTCCTGTTGAAGCAGAGAGACTCAGCGCTGCACTTCCAGCAGCAGTACAGCGGCTCCATCAGGAGGTACTCAGATCAACACTAGAGTCGCTGCCTATGTAGTGCATCCCAAATCACTCACTTATGAGGTCCCTTTTCTGTTAGGCCACGTAAAACATTTGAACCAACTATAGCCTATGATACGGAATATCAACAGATTTGTAACTAGCATCTCATGTCACGGGTAGTTGGTTTCTATATTGATTCTACAGTCAAACAAAATTTTTTCAGACACCTTCAACATTTTCACACATTATCAGTTTATTCACTATAGTTTAGAAAATGTCAATAAAATATGACAAGCTGTATCAGAACAAATTCATCTTGACAATGTCAGATAACTTTGATAGAAAGGGATGTAATGGATTACAATTAACCAATCAGCTGTTAGATTTAAAGGGATAGTTCACCCAAAAATGAAAATTAGCCCATGATTTACTCCCCCTCAAGTCATCCTCGGTGTGTGTGACATTCTTCTTTCAGACGAATAAAATCAGAGATTTATAAAAAATGCCCTGGCTCTTCAAAGCTTTATAATGGCAGCTTATTCGTTTTTGAAGTCCATAAAAGTTAATTTATCCATCATAAACGTGCACCCATCCATCATAAACGTGCATCCATCCATCATAAACGTGCATCTATCCATCATAAAAGTGTATCTATCCATCATAAAGTGTATCTATCCATCATAAACGTGCATCCATCCATCATAAACGTGCATCTATCCATCATAAACGTGCATCTATCCATCATAAAAGTGCATCTATCCATCATAAAAGTGCATCTATCCATCATAAACGTGCATCTATCCATCATAAACGTGCATCTATCCATCATAAACGTTCATCTGTCCATCATAAAAGTGTATCTGTCCATCATAAACGTGCATCCATCCATCATAAACGTGCATCTATCCATCATAAACGTGCATCTGTCCATCATAAAAGTGCAACTATCCATCATAAACGTGCATCCATCCATCATAAACGTGCATCTATCCATCATAAACGTGCATCTATCCATCATAAACGTGCATCTATCCATCATAAACGTGCATCTATCCATCATAAACGTGCATCTATCCATCATAAAAGTGCATCTATCCATCATAAACGTGCATCTATCCATCATAAACGTGCATCTATCCATCATAAACGTGCATCTATCCATCATAAACGTGCATCTGTCCATCATAAAAGTGTATCTGTCCATCATAAAAGTGCATCCATCCATCATGAAAGTGCATCTATCCATCATAAAAGTGCAACCATCCATCATAAAAGTGCATCCATCCATCATAAACGTGCATCTATCCATCATAAAAGTGCATCTATCCATCATAAAAGTGCTTCTATCCATCATAAAAGTGCATCCATCCATCATGAAAGTGCATCTATCCATCATAAAAGTGCAACCATCCATCATAAAAGTGCATCCATCCATCATAAACGTGCATCTATCCATCATAAAAGTGCATCCATCCATCATAAAAGTGCATCTATCCATCATAAACGTGCATCTATCCATCATAAAAGTGTATCTATCCATCATAAAAGTGTATCTATCCATCATAAAGTGTATCTATCCATCATAAAAGTGTATCTATCCATCATAAAAGTGCATCTGCCCATCATACAAGTGCATCCATCCATCATAAACGTGCATCTATCCATCATAAACGTGCATCTATCCATCATAAAAGTGCATCTATCCATCATAAACGTGCATCTATCCATCATAAAAGTGTATCTGTCCATCATAAACGTGCATCTATCCATCATAAACGTGCATCTATCCATCATAAAAGTGCATCTGCCCATCATACAAGTGCATCCATCCATCATAAACGTGCATCTATCCATCATAAACGTGCATCTATCCATCATAAACGTGCATCTGTCCATCATAAACGTGCATCTATCCATCATAAACGTGCATCTATCCATCATAAACGTGCATCTATCCATCATAAACGTGTATCTGTCCATCATAAACGTGCATCTATCCATCATAAACGTGCATCTATCCATCATAAACGTGCATCTATCCATCATAAAAGTGCATCTATCCATCATACAAGTGCATCCATCCATCATACAAGTGCATCCATCCATCTTAAAAGTGCTTCCATCCATCATAAAAGTGCATCTATCCATCATAAAAGTGCATCTATCCATCATAAAAGTGCATCCATCCATCATAAAAGTGCATCTATCCATCATAAAAGTGCATCCATCCATCATAAAAGTGCATCCATCCATCATAAAAGTGCATCTATCCATCATAAAAGTGCATCCATCCATCATAAAAGTGCATCTATTCATCATAAAAGTGCATCTATCCATCATAAAAGTGCATCTATCCATCATAAAAGTGCATCTATCCATCATAAACGTGCATCTATCCATCATAAACGTGCATCTATCCATCATAAACGTGCTTCTATCCATCATAAACGTGCTTCTATCCATCATAAAAGTGTATCTGTCCATCATGAAAGTGCATCTATCCATCATACAAGTGCATCCATCCATCATAAAAGTGCGTCCATCCATCATAAAAGTGCATCTATCCATCATAAAAGTGCATCTATCCACCATAAAAGTGCATCTATCCATCATAAAAGTGCATCCATCCATCATAAAAGTGCATCTATCCATCATAAAAGTGCATCTATCCATCATAAAAGTGCATCCATCCATCATAAAAGTGCATCTATCCATCATAAACGTGCTTCTATCCATCATAAAAGTGTATCTGTCCATCATGAAAGTGCATCTATCCATCATACAAGTGCATCCATCCATCATAAAAGTGCATCTATCCATCATAAAAGTGCATCTATCCACCATAAAAGTGCATCTATCCATCATAAAAGTGCGTCCATCCATCATAAAAGTGCATCTATCCATCATAAAAGTGCATCTATCCACCATAAAAGTGCATCTATCCATCATAAAAGTGCATCCATCCATCATAAAAGTGCATCTATCCATCATAAAAGTGCATCTATCCATCATAAAAGTGCATCTATCCATCATATTACTGCTCCACACGGCTCTGGGGGGTTAATAAAGGCCTTCTGAGGTGAAGTGGCACGTTTGTATAAGAAAAATATCCATATGTAAAACTTTATAGACTAAAATAACTAGCTTCCGGCGGATCGCCATACACATTTTCAGGCCTTTAACATTAAAGTCTCATCCATTTTTTCCCCTAAGTGAATTTCAATAAAAAACGTGAGTAACTTATATGAGTATTTTACCTTGTTTTACGCTGTTCCTGTACTACTTTGAGTTATGACTCTTGGGTAACAAAATTTCAAGTGTCTAGTTTGAAATAAGACCAGATTTATGAATATAGACCATAGGGTTTAAGAGCTGCAGACATTTCATGTCGTTTTTAGAATATTCTCAAAAAAAGTGGTGCAAGTTAAGAGGTTAAAGCAGAGTGAAATATTGATCTCTTTCAGGTTTGAGAGTCTCCAGCAGGAGCTGAATAAGATGTCCGCCCAGAACGAGGAGCTGCAGAGAGAAACCGACCGCCTACAGATGGAGAACACGCGCTATAAGACCCTGCAGCTGAAGGCGGTGAAAGACGGCGAGAAGCTGAAGGAGGAGAGAGACTCCGTGCTAAACGAATACAGGCTGATCATGAGCGAGAGAGATCAGGTCATCAAGGAGGTGGACAAGCTGCAGACCGGACTGGAGGCGGCCGAGGCCAAACTCAAGAACACGTCTAGCGAGAGGAGGGTCGCCAGTGAGGAGCTCGAGGCCCTTAGACAGGTCAAACACACACAACTACTAAAGACGACACTTGAAGTAAATATGAAACGTGTTCACAAACTTTTTGACTTGAGATGAGGCTGTAATCAAACATGCTTTCTTTCATTTAAAGTCTGATTCATTTCAAATATTCACTGATGCATTTGAATCACCAATCGATGATATATGAACCCTAAACTTTAAAGTCGGCATGAAATCAAATTTTACAATTCGTATTTTTATATTTAATATTGTTGTGTTTACTATAACTGATTTATCTGTGCACTTCATTAATTTAAAAAAATGTATTTACCCTTATAATCTTTAATCAAATACGTCAACTTTCCATCCCCCATCGAAACGACTTCTCTTCTCTTCCTGTCATGTGCTATGGCGTGAGGGCGGGGTTATCTTGAGGCAAAAAGAGAGAAATATATAATAAATAAAAGCTTTTTTTATATAAAAATTACTCAATATAGTCGGACGAACAGCTTGTCTGCTAATAACAGCTAATAAGGGAGAGCAGAGGAAAACATTTTACAGAAATAAAGCCATAAAAGCCTTAACATTTGTGAAATCTGTAGCATAAACCAGCGAAAAGTGAGGAAATATGCTCAGTAACATAAGTAGAAAAGATTTAGAGAGAAAATACATTTATTTAAAGGGTTAGTTCACCCAAAAATAAAAATTCTGTCATTAATTCCTCACCCTCATGTCGTTCGACACCCGTCAGACCTCCGTTCATCTTCAGACACAAATGAAGATATTTTAGTGTAAAGCTGATGCTGAGAAAGGCTTCAGATAGGCCTCCATTGGCATTCAGTACATTTACACTCACAAGACCCATAAAAGGCACTAAAAACGTCGCTACAAAGTCCATCTCACCACAGCGGCTCTACAATAATTTTACGATGCGACGACAATAGTTTTTGTGCACAAAAAAAAAATCAAAATAACACCTTTATCCAACTTGTTCTTGTCTTCCGTGTGTGTCTCCACGACGCATGCGCGAGAATATAAATCTAAAGAATGCTTTCAGCACCTTGTTGAATCAATGCCACGTAGAATTAAGGCAGTTCTGAAGGCGAAAGGGGGTCAAACACAGTATTAGTATGTGTTAGTATGTGTTCCTAATAATACTTTAGGTGAGTGTACGTCACGATAAGAAGAAAAAGACGATCTCAACTTCCGTTTCACGCCGACTTTAAAGAAAACAAGCTCCCCAACATCGCCTCTGTCATGCATTTGCTTGATGATGGTTTGACGTCTGTTGTGTGTGCAGGAACTGAACTCCGCTCTGCTGGACCGGGACCGGGCGATCCGGGAGAAGACGGAGTTGCTGGAGAAGTACTGTCACGAGGTGCAAGACAAGGCGGAGACGCAGAAGGAGCTGAGCCAGGCCTGCAAGGACATCGAGATGGTGCGAGAGGAGCGGGACGTGGCCCGTAAAGAGCGGACGGAGGCCATTATCCAAAGAGACCAGCTCCTGAGAGAATACTACCAGGCCAGACAGGTACATGTCCTGTGTTCAGACGACACATGGGCGTGCATGGTTATGTCATTTTAATTGAATTTCTCTGCAGAAGCAGGACAGTGCAACGCTGGACATGGAGCGCGTCAGTAAAGAGCTGGAGGTTTTGAGGAAACAGTGCGAGGCTGTTTCGGAGGAGCTTCAGGAGGCTGTGCAGGAAGCAGAAGTGGCGAAATGTCGGAGAGATTGGGCTTTCCAGGAGAGAGACAAGATCGTAGCAGAGAGAGAGAGCATACGGTGAGAAGATGCAACCAAAAAAGTCAAGTTTGGTCAATTTTATCATCATACACGTTCACATGTCATATCCGATCTGTGCCACATGAGAGGGAAAAATCAGAATTGACCTATCGGTAAGCCCCTCCCATTGAACGCAGATGAGCCAATGGCAGTTGAGTATCAGTTGTGCTGGGACCGGAACTCAGACATCTTTAGGTTTCAGCGCCATAGAGAAACATTGGAAAATCCGAAGCTGTCATCGGTTTGATGGTGTTTATGCTACAAAAATGCTCAAATGTCGTGCCTGAGGTTCTGTAACACTGATTCCAGGGATCCTGAGAGGATTTTCTGGTTGTGATACTCTCATTAAGTTACTATTAAAGTTAGTAATTCCCTGCTAACGTACAAACCGACTAACTATAACTAACTGTTCTCATGCAACGGTGTAGGTCAGAAACACAAGCGTGTTTGCAATTTCAGTGCATCTCTCCATATCAAACTGATTAAATGTGAATTTATGTAATCTTACCCTGCAGTACATGAACACTGTTGATCCTGGATGTTATCATCTGCGATCGTAACAAGAGGCTTCTCCCGTTTGCATTGAGATCTGTAAACCATCGCTTCCAAATTAATCTCACCATATTTATTTTACTTCTGTGAGTTTAGAAATGTTTAAAGGTCTGCATTATATGTCTTATAAGGAGGACTCCTATTTTGACGGGTGTTATAGTCAACGGGTAGTGAAAGGGAGAGCTCGCGCGCAGTTTATCGGAGTTGTTTTGCAGATACAAAGTTCACCAGTTATTAACTGCACCCCTGAAAAGCATAAGCTCTGTGTATATGTTTGTTTACTGTGAGTGTTTTTGTGTAATTTGCTGTGTATGTTAATGGTAATGCCACGGAGAGAAGGCTAGAGAGAGAGAGAGAGACGGTAATGCGCACTTATGCTTTGTTTGTTTGTTCAGCTCTTACGATTATTTTTTTGGAGTGAAAAAGGACATAATAAACTTGATAAACCATCAGTAAAGTTTGGCCATCATTCGGACGGGGTATACGCTACAATCTGTGTCCAAAAACATCTTGGGATAAGGTTTTCACGCTGACAGCTGTACATTGTAAGATATAGCAACTCTGTTTGTTTGTCCGAGTTAGCAACAGTAACTAAGGGGGGCGGGGCTTACTGATAGGTCAATTGGGTCACTATGCAGTGTAAATGGGGCCTATGCTTCATAAAACAGGACCAAAGCAGACAGCTTTCATTTCATGAGCAAAAATTGTTCATAAGGTCCTATAAATTATTGCCATGTTTGTCTGTGTGTGTTTGTGTGTATCAGGACGTTGTGTGATAACCTGCGACGCGAGAGGGACCGAGCGGTCAGCGATCTCGCCGATGCTCTGAGAAACCTCGACGACCTGCGGAAACAAAAGAACGACGCAGTGCGAGAACTGAAGGAGCTGAAGTGAGTCTCAGAAACACACACCATCACATCAGGGAATCGACTGTGTCCATCTAGAACAGGGGTCTCAAACTCATCTGGGGGCCGCTGGAGTAGACTCTGGGGCAGGCTGGGAGATTGATAATAAAGATTGAGAAGATTGGATCAGTTTTGTTACTTTTTTTGGAATACTTGAAACACTTTTTATGTGTAATACTTGATGCGGATCAAGTATTACACATAAAAAGTGTTTCAAGTATTCCAAAAAAATTAACAAAACTGATCCAATCTTTATTATCATTAGTAGTTCTTCAACATGAATGTTTCTTCTGAACATGAACTGTTCCTCTGAATTTGAACTAAATATAGCCTACAGAAATTAAATCATGTAATATAAAATAAGGAATAATTTAAATTTTATTTTAAATAATAGACAAATTCACAGCAAGGCCGTAACAGGTCAAACAGAACAGTGAGCGAAATTCTAGGTCTAATTCTAGTTGGGAAATAATCTTTTTGGGACTATTTGTAAACAATATTTGCATTAATTTGCGCCAAATATATTATTAGTCCCGATATTTTTCGCATGAGTGAGTGAATAAATACATAGATCCGCGAAACTCTTTCGAATTCTCTAGTGGTCTGGTGGTATAATTTTTGTCAACCATGTCAAAGGTTCCGGGTTCTAATCCGCTCTCATATAGTTTTTCTTCATTAAAATCAAAGATGTTCATCAATGCTTGTTTATTAAGACCATGGACACGTTTGTGTGCATTTTGTTTTGTGATTTCACCGGAAAGAATAGAGTCTCTCAGCAACGGCATTAAGTGATAGATTGACCGCTCGTCTGTGTGTGAAGACTGAGCAGTGTGCACGAGCCAAAAGAGAACTAAACCCCGCCTACTTTGATTTGATTGGCCATCTCAATCATTTTGACATTGACGAGCGCTGTTATGTGGCGTTCACACCGGACGCGATTCGCGCGAAGGTGGACGCGTGTACATTTTGAGTTTACTCGCGCGAATCGCGCGTGACATTCGCTGCACAACAGACGCGAATTCGCGTCATGGGCGGGGCTTCTGCCAGCGGCTCGTCTCGTTGAGAAATGGCTGACATGGGCTGTGTTTACATGTCTTTTTTTTGTTAAAATCTACTGTTAATGTGTGACAAAACGTAGTTTTAAGACTTTTTCAGTCGATAATGTAGTTGTTTAAAGCTCAAATCTGTGGTTTATTTATATAAAGAGTGCCTATTTGAACATTTTATCTGCCGTTGTCGGAGCTGTGAGCTCCAGCGGATCAGCGGCGCTCAGCGCACGTCAAAGCCGGCGAGGGCAACCTTTCCTCGGCCAGTCCTTCTGCCGTCTCCCGCTGGCTCTGATGTCTCGAGCTATAATTCGTCTTGTAACGGCCGATCTTTGGTCTCATGGATCTATAATTTGTTCCCTGGCAAATCGTTTAGGCTGAGGGCAAAGAGAAGTTTCATTACTTTATATTTTTAGGCTATAACTGTACGTTGCAGTTGTAACGTTAGCCTACTAGCACTGACTTTGAATGTTTGACTGCATTGTTTGCTTTATTTCATGTATAGCTTGTTATACATTACTTAGAGACTGGGTTGTGTTTCATGTCATTTAATGTTATCACAGTGATAATCATATTGTCTGAACCAGATATTAATATTCAGATTTTCTCCTCATTGTTGTCACTACTAGAGCAAGCTCCTGATTGGTTCACGCGGCGCGAAATATCCGGCAAAGTTCAGATTTTTTAACTTGAGCGATTTGCGCGATTCGCACGTTCAAAACGCTCAATTTGCGTCCTTCGCGCCGCCTCAATCGCGCGAATCTCGCCGCCTCAATCGCGCGTATTGCGCCGCAGAATGCCATTTCGCGTCTCTGCATTGACTTAACATGTAAATCACTCGCGCGAATCGTGTCCGGTGTGAACGCACCATTAGACCACAATCGTTTCAACTGTCAGATCAGCTTTGTTCGTCTGTTCCTGTCAATCACGCGGTGTCAACCAATTATATTGCACGAGGGAGGGGCGAGCCAACTCTCTCTCTCTCTCACACACACACACACACACACACATACACACACACACACACACAAAGGAGGCAGCAAGCGCTGCACACGCAACGACTCAGCAAAAAGGTGTTTTTCAGAGCAACACGCGGGCCGCACTAACACTAAACTTTGATGTCAAGAAGGGGGCCACAAAATATCATCCTGCGGGCCGCGAGTTTGAGACCCCTGATCTAGAACATCATTTTACCTTCTGTTAATGATACATGAGCATCTAAATATTTCTGCGTGTGAACGGGACGCTGTACTAAAATACTGAATCTTGAATCGTGTATCACTCACAGTAGGGCTGCAACTAACGATTATTTTAATAATCGATTAATCTGTTGATTATTTTTTAGATTAATCGGTGAATCGGATATAAAAAAAAATCCCAATCCTTTATTCAAAAACAGAACTGACAGTGCAAATTCACAGTGCAAAAAATCTTCAGAAAGTGCACAGGTTGCTGAAATAAATCATTCTTTATAACAACTTGCATACAACATTCCTTATAGATTAAATATGGATTAAATAATTAATATATATTTTTATTTAAAAAAAATATTTTTTTAATAAACCGGGGTTCGGGAATCCATGAAATGCACACTTTAGCCCCATTTTGAGAACTACGCCGAGACCTAAAGCACGATCAATGTAGAATTCAACAGCTGAGATACGCGCGTCTTCCTCTGCTTGTAAACAAATCGCTTCTGGGTCATGTGTCCGAACGCCGGATCTGCGTCATATTCTCGCGCATGCGTCGTGGAGGCACACACGGAAGACAAGAACAAGTTGGATAAAGGTGTTATTTAGTTTTTTTTTTTGCACACAAAAACTATTGTCGTCGCATCGTAAAATTATTGTAGAGCCACTGTGGTGAGATGGACTTTGTAACAACGTTTTAAGTGCCTTTTTATGGGTCTTGTGAGTGTAAATGTACTGAATGCCAATGGAGGCCTATCTGAAGCCTTTCTCAGCATCAGCTTTACACTAAAATATCTTCATTTGTGTTCTGAAGATGAACGGAGGTAACTTGTCATGCTTGTCAAGCTGGATAACGAGTAAACAAGCACCAGAAGAGCTACTGGAGGGACGTCACGCTCCTCACTTCCAAACGGAACAAAAGTGGGATTTTGTAGTGACTTAACGTTCCCCTGCTGTTGAACTCCTTCCTCCTCATCTGGTTTTAGATGCTGATTCACCACCGTGGTGCTCCCGTGCCATGTCGCGTCGCTTTCGCTGCAATTAACACACTTTTTCGATTTATTAATGACGCTTTTCGACTGGTACGGCTCGGTTTGCTCTTCCGCTGCGTGGTACGACGGGTACGGCTCGCCCGCTTCCACTCTGCTTTGTGCTCAACTGTGCTTTTTTTTATACTCAAACATCTCCACGTCTTATTGACGGGCTTAATAGTCGCGCAACACAACGAATCAATAATGAAATTCGTTGCCAACTCTTTTAATTATCGAATTTTATCGATTCGTTGTTGCAGCCCTAACTCTCAGACTCACTGTTATCAGGTTGGAGTAAATTAGGTGAACTGTTTCAGGGAATGCATGGAGGAGCAGCTGGAGAAGGAGGCGCGTTTTCGGCAGCTGATGGCCCACAATTCCCACGACTCGGCTATCGATACGGACTCGCTGGAGTGGGAAACAGAGACGGTGGAGTTTGAGAGGAGTGCGGTATGTACGCCAACTCTCAAAGCTGTGACCAACCTCCAAAACTGTTATAAACATTTATAAATGTATGAAAAGTTTCAACACATCACCTTGTCTGATCTGTCGTACAGGACGACATGGATTTGAGTGCTTTTGGGTTTGATATTGCCGAGGGGGTGAGCGACCCGTATCTCCAAGGGGATTATGGGATATTTGTGAGCAAGGTGGACAAAGGAAGTATTGCAGAGGGCAGGCTGAGGTGGGTGAACTCTGTGTTCTTGGTCTTCTGATGAACATAAGTCAAGTCAACTTTATTTATATAGCGCTTTTAACAATGCAGATTGTTTCAAAGCAGCTTTACAGTGTTAAAGGGTTAGTTCACCCAAAAATGTAAATTCTGTCATTAATGACTGACCCTCATGTCGTTGGACACCCGTCAGACCTCCGTTCATCTTCAGACACAAATGAAGATATTTTAGTGTAAATCTGATGGCTCTGAAAGGCCTCCATTGGCTCAATGCACGGTTCACTCTCAAGACCCTTAAAAGCCACTAAAGATGTCGTTACAAAGTCCATCTCACTACAGTGGTTCTACAATAACTTTATGAAGCGACGAGAATAGTTTTTGTGCGCAAAAAAACCCTAAATAACGACTTATATAGTGATGACGATTTCAAAACACGGCCTCATGAAGCTTCGAAGCGTTATGAATCAGTGAGTCGAATCAGCAGTTTGGTGGTTTGACACGCGATCCGAATCATGATTCGACTCACTGATTCATAACGCTTCGAAGCTTCATGAGGCCGTGTTTTGAAATCGTCATCACTATATAAGTCGTTATTTAGGGTTTTTTTTGCGCACAAAAACTATTCTCGTCGCTTCATAAAGTTATTGTAGAACCACTGTAGTGAGATGGACTTTGTAACGACATCTTTAGTGGCTTTTAAGAGTCTTGAGAGTGTAAAGTGCCATTGTGCCAATGGAGGCCTTTCAGAGCCATCAGATTTACACTAAAATATCTTCATTTGTGTCTGAAGATGAACGGAGGTCTGACGGGTGTCGAACGACATGAGGGTAAGTAATTAATGACAGAATTTTCATTTTTGGGTGATCTAACCCTTTAAACAGCAAAATAATGCAGCATCATTTTATTCAGCTGTATAGCCATTCTGGAGAAAACGCTGATGTCATCAGCTCATTTCAGTTATCATACAGTGACAGTGTGGGCTTTAGATCAGTAATTAGATCAGTAATTTAGTTTATATGGTTAATTTAGTTTAATATTTAGATTTATTTGGATATTTAGTTGAAAAATTTAGAAAAATTTAGTGTCCCCAACTGAGCACGCTAAGCCAGAGGCAACAGTGGCAAGGAAACCAAAACCCATTCAGGAGACCTAATGGAGAAAAATAAACCTTGTGCGTTACTAACCAGCGTTTATTCACACCGCAGAGTGAATGATTGGCTGTTGAAGATAAATGATGTGGATCTGGCCAATAAGGACAGGAAGCAGGTCATAAAGGCGGTGTTCAGTGGAGGTGGGGTCATCAACATGGTGGTCCGCAGGAGGAAGTCTCTTGGAGGAAGGATGGTCACCTCTGTTCATCTTACACTGGCTGGGCATAAAGGTCAGATCATGGGTCTTCGTCTTTCAGTTGGTCCAGGGGATAAACAACCTTCATCAATGCACTGACTCTCCGCCTCTGTCTTGCAGATTGTGGTGTTGGGCTGGAGAGTGGCGTGTTCGTATCGTCTGTTTCTCCAGGCAGTCCTGCGGCCAGGGATGGTTCGGTGTGTCCCGGCGATCGGGTTCTCAATGTGAGTCCACAAGTTCGATTTCCGTTTGATCAGCACCAGTTCTCTGGAAGATCTCTCTCAAACTACTTACAACATTTGTAATTTATGACTTACTGAGAATAGTTTTATCAGGGATGTTTTGCAGTACTTGTGTGGATTGAACTGAAGTATGACCCCAAAGCTCTATGGTTTTAAGGGTTCCAGTGTTAATTTTGACAGCATATTTTGATTTAGATTTAGTCGTAGTCTTTTGACTAAAATGCCATTTAGTTTTAGTCATATTTTAGACACCTGAATTGTTTTTAGTTTTAGTCTAGTTTTAGTCAACTTAATATAAGATTTTAGTCGACTAAATCTACAGTAGTTTTAGTCTCCTAAAATCTAATGAGTTTAGTTAAATTGTAATACATTAAGCATTTAAGCATTACATAACCGACTGTCACTTGAACTGACATTTTGACATAATTTTGTTTTTGACATTAAAAATACACGAAAGAGAGAAAATTCACTTTTTTGTTTGTTTTTAAAAACATCTTTTATAACTTTGTATTTCTGTTTTAGTCAGTAGGCCATATCAGGTTAAGCTAAAGCTTCAAATAAGTTTGTTTATTTATTTTTTTAATTTCAGTTAACATTTATTTAATTTCAATTAACAAAGATTTTTTTTAATGGTTTTAGTGAACTATTATAACCCTGATACTTTATTGAATATGTGTCAAATACTGCTCTTTCCTCCTGACTATGAATTAAATGTGAATTCAATTAAATACAGTTTATTGTGTAACCAAAAACGAATATATAATGCGTGTCTTTTAATTATAGACCAGCTGGAAATACACCAGGACTCTTATTTTGAAATCTCGCCTTACTATTGCAGTTGCAGGAGCTCATTCAAGTTCAGATGAGGAGATAAAATATGCGTCGTTACAACCGTCTAAAACACATTACTATATAAACATCGTAAAGTAAACATTGTCATTATTCATCAGCATTAGTTCATATACAATTGCCTGGCATAAATGTGTGTTATTGATTGATTGAGCCGCTCTGGAGCTGGATTGGGGGTGTGTGAGCCTGTAGGCCGTGTGTTTTCCAGCGGTTAGATCAGCTCAGATCAAATGTGCTCATCTGTGACACAACATCAGTTCTGACTGCATCTCTTCCCTAATCGTCCCTCACTAACATTTTCGTCTCGTTTTTATTTGTTGACGAAAATGACAGTTGATTTTCGTTATAGTTTTTGTCATCCAACACTAGTTTTTATTTAGTTATCGTCTCATTTTCGTCAGTGAAAAAAGGTCGTTGACGAATAATTTTTAAAATTAACACTGAAGGGTTCCTATTATGCCCCTTTTTAAGATGTAAAATAAGTCTCTGATGTCCCCTGAGTGTGCATGTTAAGTTGAGCTCAAAATACCCCACAGATCATTTTTATAGCATGTTAAATTGTCGCTTTTTGATGGTGAGCAGCCATTTTGTGTGTCCCTTTAAATGCAAATGAGCGTATGTTCCCGGCCCTCTTTCTAGAAGAGGGCGGAGCTTCAAGAGCTCATGTCAGCAGCTCTGATGACCTCACGCAGACACACTGAAACTGTTCAGCCTTTTATGTTCAAACCAGAGTCGGACAATGATGGAGAGACTCAAGAAGAAGAGACAACATGTAGAATGAGACAGGACGTTTCTGGAGGGACAGTTGATGAGTTTATGAGTTAACGATCTTCAAGTCATTGATTAGCATATTCAGTCATGATAATCTATAAAGCGCTGGTGTGGGAACTGTTGTGAGATGAGCCAGAGAATATCTGCCGATGAAGAGAGAACAGGGATAGTTTAGTTTAATTACGGTTATAACTTATGATGTCATCTCGCTTTATGCATTTGTGTTGGTACTGTATCAATAAATGTGAAAGACTGACGACAGCTTGAGCGACTCCCAAATGTGCTCGACTACAACAACTCTTCCTCTTCTCAACATGTAAATGTTTGGGTTAGTGATGTCACTAGCTCGTTGTAGTCCCTACAGCTTTTTGTTGTAGTCCTTAAAAAGAGATTTCTGTAAAAGAAAATATCTCCCTTTGCTCTGAACTTTGAGCGACGTAACTTTGCAGATATTGTTCATGCTCAAACAGCGACACTACACACTCACTAAAGTTAGAAAAGTCAAATCTTTAACATTTGAAAACAAAGAAATGAAGACAGCCATAACTAGTAGTATTGTATAATAATCATTATTATTATTATTCAGTGATGGCAATGCTTCATGGGATTGATTTCATTTTAGGGTTCTTCCACTCTAGTTCGGTTCATTTGGTCCGAAGCCAAGGGAAAACAATTATACATTGTAGCATTTTTCAGCTTTTTTGGTTCCTTTTCACACTACACTGATTGCTTTGGTCCGAACTTGTTGAAACCAACCAAAATGCAGTCACATGACAACATCCACATCTCATTGGCCATGGCGTATTTCCTAAACTGCGACTGCGCGGGCTGGTTTACATCTATTACATTGTTTATATACACCACAATATGCAAACTATACATTTCTATAATGAAGCGTGGATGCGGCTTGAAAACAACGCTCTAATGCACTGCAAACGGCGAGTGCGCATCGCTCGTTTTCGAAAGTTGGGACGTAATATGGTCATCAGACCAAATTTCTATGAGGCTCCGCCCCTCCTCACTACTCCAAGTTTGTCCGCGAGCCGCCATGCTAAAGTGCAAACTGTCAACAGACACTTCTTCATTACATTATGCACAGCGAGGCTGACTACGGCAGCTGGTTTAGTCCAAAAATGATCAGTACTTTTTGCAGTTGGGTCTGTTCGAGGTCGGATCACGTTCTCACCACAAACGAACCGCTCCAGAGTTTGTTTGAAAGCGCCCCGACTTGGTCCGCTTTTGGTGCGCACCAGAGTGCGATTGCTGCTTTCACACCTGACCAAAGGGGAAAACCAACTCTAGTACGATTCAACCCAACTACATGAGGCAGGTGTGAAAGCACCCTAAGTAAACAATCATTGTATGTACATAAATCATTTCAAAATCCCTTTTGAAATGTTAATCTCAAAGCTAGATAGAAAGTTTTGAAGAGAGAACATGAATGAGAAAAATGCATCCCGATCCAGAGCTACTGAAACAGGTCACACTCCTAAATTGGAAAGCTCTGATTGGTAGATAGAGTCAGTGGCGGTTCTACAGTGAATTGCACCCCCCCCCCAAGCCTCCCAAACTATTCGTTAGTTTGTTAATATTTCTTTCTTTGTTAATTACATGACTCACATTACATAGGCCTATTTTCAATTAAAAATGGCGAAATTAGACAAAAGTGTATTCATTTGCCAGAATATATTTTTGTAATTTGTTCCAACATTTCTGACTTGAATAAGGAGATCAAATGTGTCTGCTTAAATTCGCGCCTCATCAGCCTCTGTGTGAACATAAAGCCCGCCTACTCTGATTTGATTGGTTTTCTCAAATATTTTGACATTGATGAGTGGTGACAGACCAATGAGGCTCAGATGAACACACACACCTCTGCTTCTGGGAGAGACCCAGTGAACTGTTCCCTGCGCCCACTCTCTCCTTCTCACACATACAACCAAAGTGCATGGCACCTTCTCAGCAAGCAGGGGCATCTGCAGTCTGTGCAGAGGGCGTCAATTTACCAATTCCCCACTCAGTGAAACGATAGATATAAAACCCCTTCGCGGCACAGAGGATTATTATTTTTTTTAACTGCTTGTGCCGCCCCCCATGTGTCATGAAAAAATGCCGTGGTTCATCCGTGCCCAAAACCGCTACTGGATAGAGCTGAAGCTCATTTGCATATATTCTTGCTCAGATCAATATTCATTACGCTGTATGTTGAGCATATCTGTTTTACGGTTGTTTAATTTTCTCTGGCAGATAAACGGAATTTCGTTGGATAATAAATCCGTGAGTGAATGTGAGAATCTCCTGCGGAGCTGCAGAGATTCGGTTTCGCTTTCCCTCCTGAAGGTGAGACATTATTGATCATTGTTTATTTCCTGATTGATCAGCTGACTCATTACTGTCGTTTCTCCTCATCCCAGTTCTTTCCACAGAGTCTTTCCGGTCAGAGTATCGCCGAGAGCCAGCGTGACTGTGAGAGGAACTCCAACGGGAAGTCAGGTGATCACCTGCGGCCCTGCAGGAAGCAGCCCACCAGCAACCACTCGTCCCATAAAGACATGTACAGCCCCACACGTGAGGTGGAGAGCGACCGCGGTCAGCGTGGCTCTCTGTATCGCTCAGAGCCGTACCATGAGATCTGCCTGCATCCCAACTCTAAACGACCCCTCACCTTTCACCCCATCTCCCCCGGCGACTGCATCACTGTAGAGATGGGTCAGGAGAGGCGGAAACAAAGCGGCGGCACGTGGCCGAAAATGGTAGCGGTTGCAATGACGACTGCGGACAGCATCCCACCGCTCTCTATTTTTAAGACCCCAAAGAAGCGGAAGTCGATATTCGACGCAGACATGTTTAAACGGCCGGAGACGCCGTCCAAGCTGGACTACCTCAGTTTGTCCCAGATGCCCAAACATTCCCCACAGAGCTCTTGGACGGAAGGGACGCCACAGATCCCACCTGACCCGCCCAAACGCAGCGACTCCTTCAAGTTTAAACACAAAGCACAGGGAAGCTCCGCCTCCGATTCCACCATTACCACCAGCTCCCCCCCGGCCACGCCCATTCAGACCACGCCCGCAGACAAAACCACGCCTGATTTTGAAAATCGAGACCGCAATGGGAATGTTCTTCAGAGACAGGGGTCTGGCGGCGGAGGGCCGTTTACGGAGGAAGTGCCTGGACAGGGCGCAGATGAACTGGAGATGAGGAGAGGAAGGCCGAACTCTGCACCTGCTCAACGCCGCACCCTCACGCCCCTTAAGATGCCGTTCCCACAGGTGCTGCACCTCACAAACCCTACTGGATCAGATTTGAAATGCAAAAATATAAAGCCTCTAAATCAGGGGTGTCCAATCCTGCTCCTGCAGAGTTTAGCTCCAACCCCAATTAAGCACACCTGTACAAGCTAATCAAGGTCTTATTAGGTGTACTATAAACTTCCAGACAGGTGTTGAGGCAAGTTGGAGCTAAACTCTGCAGGACAGTGGCTCTCCAGGACCGAGTTTGGACACCCCTGCTCTAAATGATCAAAACGCCTTATAAACCTGTCGCACACATAATGTACTACGCTTGATAGTTTAGACTTTTTTAGCAAGTAAATATCCTTTAAGCATAACTGTTCAAGCGTCCACCTTCAGCTCATGCTTCACGTCTTTCTGCTGTCAAATCTGCACTGATTTTGATCAAGTAAACGTTAGAGTAACTTGTTGTTAGTAATATTTCAACTGGACTAAAGCAGCTTCGGTTTACTTGATTATCCAAATATGATCATCAGGCTTTTGAGGAAGGTTTATTTGTTAATAATCAACACTAATCAACCCATGGTTTATCCCACTTAGAGCCCTGCACGGGCCTCAAAACTAGGCCCAAGCCCGGCCCGTGTCCGACAGCTCATCAAAATGATCAGCCCGAGTCCGACTGGAGCCCGTGTTTTTTTTTTTATCCTTCCTAATACACATTAGTTGCAGCCATTAAAATAGTTCAGTTTTGTTTTTAATGTCAAAGTAGTTAGGCTATATTTCGTTTTGTTTCTTTATTAAGTTAATTTAGAAAAATGTTTGAAGCATTTTGTTGTTTGTTAAATTAAAGTTTTTGTTCTTTAAAGTGACGACCAAGCGCCCGACAGTGAGTTAACCCAACGCTTTAGCCTCTCAAATCAACACTTGACTTGTCTTGCTTATAAAATCCATATAAAACACTTAAAGCATCGTTTAAACGTTTAGCCTCTATCACCACCATCACAGTAAAAAGGCATTTTTGACAAGATGAGGCAGGCAGATCGCAACGGCGCGCGCAAACGAAACGGCTACACAATCTAAACATATACAAATTAAAAATAAACGCTGGTTGTCTTACCTTAGCCTACACCTCTCCGCAAAATTAATATAAATCCGATCTTCAATTCCCGCGCTATATCCACATTTAGAGTTCATGTCAATGAAAGCAACAGATTTGAGCATTTTATTCATCAGCTCATTTCAACATCAAAGACCGCATTATGAGAACGAGCGACCGAAACACTGGTAAGAGCTTTTAGTCTCATTAGTTTCATGAAGATGGTTGTGTTTTTGAGCATCTCAGACTTAGCTTATTTTCAGTTTCACTTGTGGCAGTTTGCATGTTGGCTTGCTTTACTCATTTGCGGATGTGTGTTGCATAGCGTCCTCTAAACACTGAGCGAGCCGGTCTTGACAGTTGCGGACTCGCAATATCATGGTCTCATGTTGTTTCCACCAGTGCAGCACATCTCATTGGTTCTTTTAATTATTGAATGTCTAAAATATAAAATGAAGGAGAAGCCTAAAAAGGCCCGAAGCCCGGCCCGCGTTTGAGGTATGACGGGAAAATTGACCCGAAGGGCTCGGGCAGAAATGCAGGGCTCTAATCCCACTGCCTCCTCTCTTTCTCTCTGCTGCAGAGCTTCTCTCATGACGAGCAGTCTCCTGAGCCTGTGGATCTGGTCCGCTTCTCTCCTTTCCGTTCGAATCGTCATAGTTCAGGCTTCTCACCGTTTCAAGCACGTGAGTTTGACACCAAAAACACCTGCACAACCATGTGCCCTTAAAGGGTTAGTTCAGCCAAAAATGAAAATTCTGTCATTAATTCCTCACCCTCATGTCGTTCAACACCCGTCAGACCTCCGTTCATCTTCAGAACACAAATGAAGATATTTTAGTGTAAATCTGATGCTGAGAAAGGCTTCAGACAGGCCTCCATTGGCATTCAGTACATTTACACTCACAAGACCCATAAAAGGCACTTAAAACGTCGTTACAAAGTCCATCTCACCACAGTGACTCTACAATAATTTTACGAAGCGACGACAATAGTTTTTGTGCGCAAAAAATGAAAATAACGACTTTTGTCAACCTCTTCTTGTCTTCCGTGTGCCTCCACGACGCATGCGCGAGAATATGACGCAGATCCGGCGTTCAGGAATCCATGAAATGCACACTTTAACCCCATTTTGAGAACTACGCCGAGACCTAAAGCACGATCAATGTAGAATTCAACAGCTGAGACACGCGCGTCTTCCTCTGCTTGTAAACAAATCGCTTCTGGGTCATGTGTCCGAACGCCGGATCTGCGTCATATTCTCGCGCATGCGTCGTGGAGACACACGGAAGACAAGAACAAGTTTGGTGTTATTTTGATTTTTTTTTTGCGCACAAAAACTATTGTCGTTGCATCGTAAAATTATTGTAGAGTCACTGTGGTGAGATGGACTTTGTAACGACGTTTTTAGTGCCTTTTATGGGTCTTGTGAGTGTAAATGTACTGAATGCCAATGGAGGCCTATCTGAAGCCTTTCTCAGCATCAGCTTTACACTAAAATATCTTCATTTGTGTTCCGAAGATGAGGTCTTACGGGTGTCCAACGACATGAGGGTGAGGAATTAATGACAGAATTTTTATTTTTGGATGAACTAACCCTTTAAAGGAGTAGTTGAGGCTAAAATGAGAATGTAGATGAAATCGGACTGTGTGAGTGATGTCAAAAACATTTATTTGTGTGTTTGTGTGTCTAGACACCACTCCCAGAACGCTGTCTCCCTACCCTGCTGTCACCGCGGTCATGAGGAACCCAGTGTACACGGCCTGGAGTCACTGTGTCAAAACCACTAACTCTCCTTCAGTTCCAGCGCACACATACACTCCAGTCAGGTACACGCACAAACACACACTCTCTGATGTATCGCATCTGTTGCGATGTGAGACGGTGAATCTGTGTGTGTTCTCCAGTCCGCAGCACCAGGGCCGATGGAGTGTGGATCTCAACCACAAGTGCTCTGGTGAACTCTTCGACGGCCCTCGCGGCTCAGGACAGCACAACACCAACTCCCTGCCCTCCAGCGCTAGACTGGGTCTGTACCCCAAACGCCTAAACACACTCTCTCAACAGTAAAGACGTTTTTAGGTCTCCATGCGTATTTCAGCCAAGATAAAAGCTTAACATTTGAAAAATATTAATTAAATTAAAACTATAAAACTAAATTAAGACAGCTATAAATGTTGTTTGATAAAGAAAAATGATGATGATTATTATTATTATTACTACCAAATAAAGGGATAGTTCTCCCAAAATGAAAATTAGCCCATGATTTATTCACCCTCGGGTCATCCGAGGTGTGTGTGACATTCTTCTTTCAGACGAATAAAATCTGAGATATATTACAAAAGTCCAGGCTAATCCAAGCTTTATAATTGGATGTTTTTGAAGTCCATAAAAAGTCCGTCATATAACTGCTCCACACGGCTCTGGGGTGTTAATAAAAGCCTTCTGCAGCGAATCGATGCGTTTGTGTAAGAAAAATATCCATATTTAAAACTTTATCAAGTAAACTTTCGGCCGACCGCCTTCCCTGTTCAATTTATGGAAAAACAGTTCAAAGTTCTCCTGCGGATGGAAAGACTAACGCTCAGGTCCGCTCGTCATGACGTCACAAACACATCTTGAGTTTCACTTTCAACATTCAACACTTTTCCACAGAAAGCGGTCGGCCGAAAGTTTACTTGATAAAGTATTAAATATGGATATTTTTCTTACACAAACGCATCGATTCACCTCAGAAGGCCTTTATTTATTTTATTTTTTTTAAAAAGGGACAGTGTACATTAATCAACATTCATGAATGTAAATGTACCAAAATTAGCACAAAGGCTAGTTTTCATTGGTAGTCCCTTTGCCAAATGTTCTTAGGCCATAACACCTCAGAGCCGTGTGGAGCAGTTATATGACGGACAGATGCACTTTTTAGGGACTTCAAAAACAGAGCAACTATAAATCCAATTCTAATGCTTGGATTAGCCTGGACTTGAGTAATATAACTCCGATTTTATTTTTTCTGAAAGAAGAATGCCCCACACACCTCGGATGACTTAAGGGTGAGTAAATTATGGGCTAATTTTCATTTTTGGGAGAACTATCCCTTTAACACTTTTTTGTTTACAGTACAATAGTAATATTACTATATTACTATATTTATTTATTGGCTTAATTTCTATCATTTAAAAAAATATATATTTTAATAATAATAATGTTTTATTTTACCAAACAACAATGACATTATTATTATTATAAACAATCTATTTATATTTTACAGTACAATAGTTATTAGGGCTGGGTATTGACACAAATGCCACAATTCGATTCGATTTCGATTCACAAGCTTTTGATTCGATTTTCGATTCGATTCAATTCAATATCAATTACTTAAGATAAATATCAGGTGTAATACATGGCCAATTTTCTCAAGGAAAACTAATCTCTGAACTAATGTTGTAAACTATGGGAGTCAGTTGATACTACATTAGCCTACTAATATTGAAGGTAAAAAATGAACTGATTTGTATACAAACACTTAAATGACACTAAATTGTTTTTTTTAATAAAATAATAAAGTTATAATATTAACTTTACAATTACATAATCATATTTATAGGCTACATACATGCATTAAATTGAAGAACATTAAAAATGACAATGAATATGTAATGTGGTGCATATAATTATCAAAATGCTCCTCTCTAGAGTTAATTTTTCTAGCTGACTAATGAGTTTATGGACACTGGATATGGTTTTTCTGAGGTAAATGTGACATTGTTTACTTGTAAGCCGTTTTATTGACGTCTTTCTGTGGTTGAAACACTGATTGAGTGATTCTATGTGACATGATACAGATTTCGGTAAGTTGTTCTGTATCTTTAACACACTTTCAGAAGCTCATTCGTGTTTATTTCACGCTGTTACTGGTATTAAGGCGGAAGAGGAGATCTGCTCATGTTTGCTCCGCTGCTGCTTCTCTTGAGCTGAGCGATCTCACGCCACAGCGCCAACGGTATTTATGTTTTTGAATTGCGAAAAAAAAAAATAGACGTAATTTGAAATCTGAGACTGTTTTATTTCAATAGTAATAAAGCACAAAGATTATAGCGATTTATTGGATGGGAGGTGCGCTACAATGTTTATTTCATTCATTAACTGAAAACAGGATGACTAATTGATTCTTTGGATTTAAGAATCGATATTGTTTTGTAAAACTGAGAATCGATTAAAATCGAGAAATCAATATTTTTTTACCCAGCCCTAATAGTTATATTACTATATGTATTTATTGGCTTAATTTCTATAAAAAAATTATAATTAAATAAATAAGTTTTATTTTACCAAACAACAACATTATTATTAATTATTATTATTATAAACACTCTATTTGTATTTTACAGTACAATAGTAATATTACTATGTATTTATTGGCTTGATTTCTATTAAAAAAATAATAATTAAATAAATAGTAATAGTGTTTTATTTTACCAAAAAACATTATTAGGGGCCAAGCACCGAAGGTGCGAAGGCACCTATTGAAACCGTTCCCGTTCTTCTTATTATTATTCATCTTCTTCTTCTTCTTCTTCTTCTTCTTCTTCTTCTTCCGCCACGAAGTCTATGGCAGCCCATAGAACCGTATTATAAAAAGTTGTGAAATTTGGCACACTAATAGAGGACAGTCTGAAAAGTCACCATAGCAAATTTGGAGTCTCTAACTCAATCCCTCTAGCGCCACCATCAGTCCAAAATTTGACTCATGTTTATGCTAAGAACTTTTGAACCATAAGGGCTAGAAACAAAATTATTTTTTCCTATGATTCCTTGACTCGAGACGAATCAAGACGATTGCACCCTATGACGTCATTTTCCGTGATAAAAATTTTCCCGCCATTTCGAATATTCCGAAAAACCTACTTTTGCGAACTCGTCCTAGACGGTTCATCCGATTTGCACGAAAATTGAACCAGATCATCTTCAGACTATGCTGACAAAAAATTTAGCAATTCAAGTTGATTCGTCAAATCGTTTTCGATAAACGTGCAAACCAATTTTACGTAGCGGTTGCAAAAACACACTTAAGGCAATATCTCCGCAGCGCTTTATCGTGTTCAAACCAAACTTGGTACATGTCATGACAAGCATGACTTGAGGCAACATGCAGTGTTTCGGCGCAGCGCCACCTACTGGTCCGGAGATACAAAAAATGGCTGTTTTTGCTTATAACTTTTCTCGTTAGATTCAGGACGGCATGCCGAGTCGTCTGATATCCAATTTTACCATATCGGCCATTTTGACTGTCGGCCATTTTGAATTATGTACTAAAATGCCGTATTTTATGACCGCATGAACGGATTGTTACGAAACTCGGTATGGGTCATCAGCACGATGCCCTGAAGTAGCCTGACAAGTTTCGAAACAGCGCCACCTAGTGTAGAATTTTTTTTTTCAAATGCTTATAACTTTGGGTGTGATTGACTTATTTTCATGGGAGTAACTTTTTTCATCTCCTGAATCCTCGCCGAGTCCAACGATACCAGACTTGCTAGGTTTCGGCGTATGGTTTGTGCAGCGTTGTAATTTAGCGCTTTAAAAACATTAGCTGATATCTTCGAAACCGCTAGTCCGATCGAGATGAAACCAGCGTCAGAAGTTCGGAAACATAGGTCAATAGTCTATAAGTAATGCCCAAATGTCAAAATATTGATAGTAAGGGGGTGTAAAATCCAATCAAAGTCAGGTGTCAGTCATTTTTCATGTGTTTTTTCATATAAATGTCTATAACTCCAAAACTAAAAGAGATATTTTCACCAAAATTGACACAGACATGTATGGGCTCACTCCGAGGACACATAAAAAAAATGGTAGGATTCTGCCACTTGGTGGCGCTATAATAGAACAAAACATGAAATTCCCATTGACTACAATGCAGCATTATGATATAAAATGCTATGCTTTACAAATTAATTGTTGTATCATTACGAAACTTGGTATGTGCCATCAGAACCATGCCTTTAAGCTGCTTAAAAGGTTTCAAAACAGCACCGCCATGTGGTCCATACTTATAATGAAAAGGCCACTTGAGGCTATATCTCTGCAATGACATATTGACACTATATTGACACTCTGCTTTGATATATTGACACCAATCTTTGCATGTGTCATTGTTCCTTTATTCTGGCCACACCACATCAATTTCGTAACTGTGCCACCTATTGGTTGAAAGTGATAAATCATTAAATCATTATTATTGACTGTATTTTTTATTTTACAGCTATTTTGCCTAAAATCACCTTAATAGTTCTTTAATTGCTCATTGCTGTAGTTGATCTGACAGTCAGCCATTTTGGCATGTCTTGTCTTCTTCTTTGCGCTTGGCCTTGATAATGGCTGCTTGCAGCTATATTTATTTATTATTATTATAAACACTATTTGTATTTTACAGTACAAAAGTATTGCTGTTTTAATATATTTGTAAATTTTTTACATTTTTATTATTTAATAAAATAAAATAATTAAAAAAATAATGAAATTTTATCTTACAAAACAGCTTATTATTATTATTATTATGAATAAATACAATAAAAAATATATTTATTAATTGTTTATTAAATATATTAAGTATATATAATAAATAATATAATATATATAATAATGGAATGTATAATAAATAATTCATTTCAATTCAAATTTATTTGTATAGCGCTTTTCACAATACACATTGTTTCAAAGCAGCTTTACAGAAAGTGCATTTCATAAATGTACATTGAAAAATGTTAGAAAGAGAATGTTAAAGAAAAATGTTAGAATAAATTAATCAATCATGTATTAATTTAGGCCATAACAATGCTGGCGTTGAGTCGTCTCTTCACAGGCGTCGAGTCGTCTCATCACAGGGGCATCTGAAGTCTCCATGAGAGGCTGATACAAACTGGAGCTGACGAACTAGTTACCCGACTAGTGTCCCGAGATAACAACAGAAAAGCAGATGGGAAATAATTAGCATAGCCGCTGTTCAGAATATTAATGCTTTTGATCCGATTTAACTGTAGTATAAAAGGTATTTATAATGTGAATGCTTGGCTAAAGAGATGCGTCTTTAATCTAGTTTTAAACTGGGACAGCGAGTCTGAACCTCGAACAATATCAGGAAGGCTATTCCAGAGTTTAGGAGCTAAATGTGAAAATGCCCTCCCTCCTTTAGTGGACTTAGATATCCTAGGAATAACCAGAAGCCTCGAGTTTAGTGATCTTAAAGAGCGCGATGGATTGTAGGGCGATAGAAGATCCGTTAAATACACTGGAGCTAAACCATTTAGGGCTTTATAGGTCAGTAGCAATACTTTGTAATTGATACGGAACTTAATAGGTAACCAGTGTAGAGATGATAAAATTGGTGTTATATGATCATATTTTCTTGACCTAGTAAGAACTCTAGCATGATTTTCGAAAGACAAGTTGTGGTCTAATATAACACCCAGATCTTTTACTGTAGTGGATAAAGTGACAGGACATCCTTCCAAGTTAAAGTTGTATTGTGAGAGGTATATTAAATAATTAATACATACATTTTTATAATTTATGAAATTACAAATAAATTTATAATAATAATAATAATAATAGTAATTCTTTTTAGGTTTTGCACCCCTGTTGATAATTTCAGTTTAATTAATGATCAAATCTGTTGCGAGTGATTGCCACTCATAAAACTTTGATCATAATTGGAAATATAAAATCTTTATTGATCAATCAAACATCTGTGATTGACAATCACAGTCTAAAATATGCGATCTGTGATTGTTTATCTGAAATCTGTAGTCAATAACTGTTGATCTAAATGATGTAATTGTGGTTAATGTGAAGTACTGATGATGTTTGTGTTTGTGTCTGTAGGTTTGTCTCAGTATCGCGAGCAGCGCATTAAGATTCCCTCCACCCCTCGCTATGCTCGCTCAGTCCACAGCTCTGACAGAGGTGCTCATCTCTCATAAACATCTCATTTATACCATTACATGACAACACACTTCCTGTTGTGTGGATGATTGGTGTGCAATAAAGCAAAACATCAAGGATGCTTAAAAAGCTGTTGTGTTTCAGGATCACTATCTCACTCTGACTGCAGCAGCCCAAGTCTCGTAACTCCGCCCCTCTGTCCTCTGGACGCCACCTCCTTCACCAGCAGCCAATCACAGGGCTCCATCTCCACCCAGACCAGGCTGTCAGTCAGCCCTGTGCCGATAGACAGGAGACGGGACAGGTAGAAATATTAATATTTAATGTTGTGTCATCGTTTACTCACCCACATGATGTTCCAAACCAGTCGCATATAATTATTTTCAATACAGCGCTTCATAGGATCATAACAATAGTCCATATGAAGTCATGTGATTGATATACACTATATTGCCAAAAGATTTGTTACGCCTGCCTTTACATGAACATGAGCTTTAATGCCATCCCATTCTTAATCTGTCGGGTTTAATATGGAGTCGGCCCATCCTTTGCAGCTCTAACAGCTTCAGCTCTTAAGGCTTTCCTCAAGGTTTGGGAGTGTGTTTATAGGGATTTTTGACCATTTTTGACCTTGGACGAGAAGGTCTAGTTTTCAGTCTCCGCTCTAATTCATCCCAAAGCTGTTCTATCGGGTCGAGGTCAGTTCCTCCACACCAAACTCACTCATCCATGTCTTTATGGAGACGCTTTGTGCTCTGGTCAGTCATGCTGGGACAGGAAGGGGCCGTCCCCAAACTGATCCCACAAAGTTGGGAGCATGAAATTGTCCAAAATGTCTTGGTGAAGCATTAAGAGTTCCTTTCACTGGAACTAAGGGGCCAACCCCTGAAAAACAAGCCCACCCCATAATCCCCCCTCCACCAAACTTTACACTTGGCACAATGCAGTCAGGCAAGTCCCGTTCTCCTGGCAACCGCCAAACCCAGACTCGTCCATGGGATTGTCAGACAGAGAAGCGTGATTGGTCACAATTGGGTGTCCCAATATGTTTGGCAATATAGTGTATGTTAGAAACACTTAAAATGTATTTATTCACTTCATACATATTCTTAGAAGCTCTTAAAGCTCATTTGAGTTTCACGGAAGTAAATATGTCATATATGTTTATAAAAAGATTTGAATATGGTGCCATCTTGTCACAGGCAGTAGTTTTGGGCCGTTCTCCTCCTCTTCAGCCTGTCTTCCTCTCGCAGTCTATTTATCGCAAATCTGCTTGACTCTTTTCTAGTCTGTCTGCTCTTCTGCCCCATTTCTCTCCCTTCTCTCCTTCCTGCTCCAGATGTGCGTTGCATAACAGGTCTATCCTGAAGCTTTCTCGAGCTCAGAGATCGTGGTTTGCGTCTTTACGGACCTTGAGGTTTGTCCACTACGCAGTGAGAACACAAAAAACAACAAACTTCTTTCACAAATAAAATAGGTTCATTTATGGCTGTATAAGTGAATTTTTCTTTCCTCTTTCTTTGTCTCTTTAAATGCATACTATTTAAAGGAGTGCGCAGCCGAAAGCATCTGTGACATTTACAACTAATCAATAAAACCTATAATTATAATTGTCAACAAATTATTTATCAGAAAACAGATGCCAGTCGATTTGCAGTTGTAAAAAGCGCATTTCTATGTACAAAACACATCTGTGTACAAAATTATTATATTTATATATAATATAAGTGATATAAATATAAATGAAATATATACATGCAAATATTTCTTAAGTATATTCATGCCTGTGTGTGTGTGTGTGTGTGTGTGTGTGTATATATATATATATTAGGGCTTTCAATCGATTAAATATTTAATCGCATGATTGTTGCGAGTTAACTCACGATTAATCGCATGATTGTCACTTGTTAACCCGCGATTAATCGCATGACTGTCATGAGTTTACTCACAATTAATCACAGGATTGCCATGAGTTAACTCACGATTAATCACAGGATTGTCATGCGTTAACTCACGATTAATCACAGGATTGCCATGCGTTAACTCACAAATGAATCACAGGATTGTCATGAGTTGCTTGCGATTAATTACATGATTGTCATGAGTTTACTCACGATTAATCACAGGATTGTCATGCGTAAACTCACGATTAATCACAGGATTGTCATGCGTTAACTCACGATTAATCACAGGATTGTCATGAGTTAACTCACGATTCATTGCAGCTTAACTGCACATTTTTATCCGTTCTAAATGTACCTTAAATTAATACGTTTCAAGTGTTTAATACTCTAATCAACATGGGTATGGACAAATATGCATGCTTTATGCAAATATATGTTTATTATTAGTGAAACCATACTCAACAGAGCATGAAGACTAGACATGTATCAAAGGTCATAGATGTTTTTCAAAGAACTTGTTCATGTCTCTTAAGCCTAAGATTAAAAATTCAGAATAAGCAGTGATTTCTCTCATTTTAAAAATAGACATAAAGGGCGTTTTTACACTGTTTAGTTCAGAACGGGGCACAGTTTGTATGAAAAATTGTTAATGTGAAAGCTGTCATGCGGACTGAATTTTGTGTGTGTGCGCGCCTCGAGCACTCCCATGTGTGCTGATTATTTTCTGTTGCTCACATTTAGTTATTTTGTTTTTATTTAGTAACGCTGTGGACGGAATGGAGTTTGTGACGCACTCTTGTGAGAGTTTTGCGGTGAATAAAGCGTGAGCTGTTTAATGTTAATCGCCTCCGTGTTTGCATTAACTCCAGCTAAGAGAGCTATCCCTATTATTTTCATCCGGACACAACGCGTTACAAGGTGCTCTGAGTTCAGTTGCACTCGAACTGTGCCGTGATTCACGTGAACGATGTGAGAAACACGGACTCGGGAGTGCTCTTGTTCAGAAAAGTAACCTGCGCATTGGTTTTGTAATGTATTAAGTTCAATATGAATTCACAAACTTTTGTTTTGTATGTGATTAATTGCGATTATTCGCTTGACAGCCCTAGATTATTGTAATTTTTATCAGTGATTTTAATCTTAAAACTGTGGTTTAAATGTAGTTTTTTTTTGCAGAATGTAATGTTTAAATATTAACTCTTTTTGCGCATAATGTTATAGCATACCCTACATAGCTTAAGTTTATTATTAATGCATTTACACTTACATTTTATTTAATTTGGCAGACGTTTTTATCGCTTTGAACTCAAGTCTGTAGCTTTTTACAAACAGAGCAACAAGTCAAAATGATTTCCTGTGTTGGCAGAATGGCACAGATTATATCTATAAAGCTCAACTTGAACCTGGAATATTGTGATTGATAGATCGTTCAGCAACTCTTAGGGATGCTCTGATATGAACATTTGGCCGATACCGAAACCGATACTTCTTTATATTTGAAAGCCGATAACCGATATATTGGCCGATTAAACCTAAATCCAAATTTTTATATCATTTTTGAGTCTGATTAAAAAAACAAAAGTCTCACCATTAAAGCCATGACTCAAGCACACAGTTACGATGTTCGCATTATGATTTTATATAGCCGATATGACAGACTTGCGTTGCACATGTTGCGCTGATTTCAATCGTATTTCAAGCAATTGTGAAAGTGAAAGCAAATCAAAAAGTGTCTCAGCTGAAGGAAATAATACATTATCTATCGACTTTAATATATCGGACACATTTTCTTATCGGGCGGATAACATAAAAAAATTAACATATATTGGCCGATACCGATATGGTGGTAGATATATCGTGCATCCCTAAATTTTGTACATCTCTGAAAATGGCAGTAAATGCATGTGTGTACATCATAACTATTGGATTTTTTGATTTTGTTGGATGGATGGTGGCTCATATTGTGTGTTTTTGCGTTTCAGGCCGTACATAGAAGAGCCACGATGTGTCACTATCCCCAAAGGGGCGGAGCCTCTGGGCATCTCCATCGTGGGTGGGGAGAATGGTGGCATTTTTGTTTCCAAGGTAACAGGGGGCAGCATTGCTCAGCAGCACCACCTGGAATTTGGAGATCAGCTGCTGGAGGTGCGTTAGAAAACATGCGAAATAAAGAGCTTCCTTTAAACGGAGCACATGTGACTCTCTCTCTTGTCTCTCTATAGTTTAACGGCATTAATCTCAGGAACGCCACAGAGCAGCAGGCGAGACTCATCATTGGGCAGCAGTGTGACACCATCACCATACTGGCACAGTACAACCCACACATGTACCAGCTGGGCAATCACTCTCGCTCTAGGTACACACACACACAATACATCTGACTCTATGTGCTTTCAGAGTCCTTACATGGCAAGGCAAATTTAGCAGATTAGAGATGGGTGTTCATATAGTTTACATTTTGTGATGTTACAAGCAATCAAGTCGTTCAGATTTGCTTTATATTGCTTTACATGAGTGTACTGTATGTATGCGGATAAAGCCGGACACTCTTATGCTGCATTCACACCGAACACGAATAGAGAGTTTGGCGCGAGTGATTTCAATGTTAAGTCAAGGGAAAGGCGCGTTGACGCGCGTCTGGAGGTCCTGCGGCGCGAAGGGCGCGAATCTACCTCATTCGTGCGTCCAGGTCGCGCGAGTGACGCGAGTGACGCGAGTGACGCGAGTGACGCGAGTGACGCGAGTGACGCGAGTGACGCGAGTTCGACGCTAATTGAGCGTCTTGCGCAATACGTGCGTTACACGCGAGTGGTGCTTTTGTGCTGGCTCTGATGTCCTGTAGAGGTGCATCTTGTGTAGATCTAACGGCCGATCTTTGGTCTCATGAATCATCATTTGTTGTCTGCCAAATCGTTTTGATTGAGGGCAAAGAGAAGTTTCATAACTTAATTTTTTAAGGATATTTAAATATACATGCTGTGAAGATAATGTAGGAGTTGCCTGGACCACATTTGTGTGGCTATTAATGTTTAATATATATTTTTAATGAAAATGAAAAGAGGCAGAGTGGTGTTTTATGACATATTTCTCCTGGAGTGCCTGGAACGCGCGTCTATTTCGCTTCAAACGCTCGATTTCTACGCACATCCAATTCGCTGCGTACGCGAGAATGGATTCAAAATGTTCACGTGTCAAACTAGACGCGATTTTGACGCTCTATTCGCGTTGGGTGTGAACGCAGCATTATAAATCCAACTTTATATAAACAGGTGGGCGGTATTGTTACATTTTGCAACAAAATTAAAAACAAAACATCTGTCAGTTGCGTACGCGAGTGTATGAGTGTACTGTATATGTGCAGATTGTATGTATATGTACACACACACACACACACACACAATCACATATAGTACCCATCAAAAGTTTGGAAACATTTGGAATCAAGTCTCTTCTGCTCACCAAGCCTGCATTTATTTGATCAAAAATACATATTTCCAAACTTTTGACTGGTACTGTATAGGCTAATTCATTCAAATGAATAATTATTGATTAATTATGACACCTGTAAGGTTTTGTTCAATTATAATTTTGGTGTACTGACAAGCCTATTTGGTGACGTGTATCCCTGACACGGTTGAGTGATGCATATAAATGATAATAAGAATTCAGATCATATCGCCCATCACTAAGCAGTTTTGAAAGTAGTCATGTCATAATACTTATACATGTACTTCTACAACCAATGCTGTCAGTTCCCGGATGGGGTCGTCCATAAGCTCTCACTCCACACCCGGTACACCCGACACGCTCAGCGAACAGGACGAGGGCACCATGACCCCGCCCTCCAAACAGGCCACGCCCACATCCAGCCCTCGCAGCGCCCTCAGGTAATTAAACACATTACTTTTCTCTCGCCGTCATCAGTGTGAACCAGGGATGGAAATTAACTTTGTTGTCCAACGGCCACAAGTGTTTCTTGTTTTTAACCGACAATGTGTAACTGTATGTGAAAATTAATACTACAAGCTCTACAATACTTTAGCAGTTTAGTTAGTTAGTTAGTTAGTTAGTCAGTTTATTTATCCCCGTAGGGAAAGTACATATGCAGCATACTCACACAGACATTTAGGATGTCATAATTGGCATATACAATCATAATTTAAAACCAATAAATCTACTTTAGAGTTTAAGATAAGATAGCCAGACCAGCTGACCATCAATCATCAATACTTAAGCAGTTTATTTAATCTCAAGTCTCAATGAAATACTGACATTTTCTCTTTCTCTCTTACACACACACAAACCATGAACTGATATACATTTCATTAAATGAGTAGGGCAGATTAATGGATGTGGCATTTGGATGATTCGTGGTCTTTTATGGCTTCCAGTTTTAGGTTTTTAGTCCCAACAATGAAACTATTAGTTCTTCTGAAGCGTGTTGACGATATTTCAGTCTGGCAAAATAAGGGACACCCATTCATGACAATATAAAATGCTATATTATTTTACAATTGATTATTTAATTTATTTCTAAAGAACTCTTTAGTAGCCTATTTGGTGCACTTTAAAGGGATAGTTCACCCAAAACTAAAACATTCTGTCATCATTTACTCTCCCTCATGATGTTCCAAACCTGTATGAGTTTCTTTCTTCTGCTGAACACAAAGGAAGATATTTTCAAAGAAACCCAGTTTTTACCCAGGCTGCTTTGGGGGCACCATTGACTTCCATAGTAATCTTCCTATGTGTTCAACATAAAGAAATATATACATGTTTGGAACAACTTGAGGGCGAGTAAATGATGACAGAATTTTTATTTTTGGGTGAACTGTTCCTTTAAGCAGTCATTCTGAACCACTAATCCCTGTTTTGACAATTCTGAAATTCAAAAATATTTAATTTTTTATTAATTTACTTAAATGATGGTTATATTATTATGTAATTATTTCTCCCATTTTTATATAAATATTATTTTAATAAATGTCAAACTTTATATGGCAGGATTATTTATTATGTATGATTAAAATTATACATTAATTAGTCTAAAAATATATAATAATTCTGTCTGCCAAGCTCTGATAATGTATGGAATATTAATAAATATATTATCCATTTAAAAAAACAAAAGGTGAAGCGAGTTTATCCGCTACAACACAAAATCACCCGCATTTGGCTGGTGGCGGGTGCTAATTTCCATCCCTGGTGTGAACACGCCCACTGCTCTGATTGGTTTAACTGCGCTGTTTGCTCTGTGATTGGCCAGGGATCGCAGTGAGGGCAGAAAACATGCAGAGCTGAGGCAGGTGGTGCTGAGGAAGACTCCGGTGGATCTGGGGTTGAAGATCTGCGGAGGAAACCTAACAGGGGTGTTTGTGGAGGGCCTAGAGGAGGACAGTCCTGCTCGAGGAGCCGATGGTCTGCAGCCGGGAGATCTGATACTGGAGGTACGGAAGGAGCTCACACACTTTTGAGGTTGGTCAGACAAGACGCTTCCCTGTTGTGATGCCATTTCCTGTTTGCAGTGTAACTCAGTAAGCCTGAAGAACAAGACCGCTGAGGAGGTGTACCTAGAGATCCTGAAACCTGCGGAGAACGTGGTCCTCAGAGTCCAGAACCGACACGAACACTTCAGGAGGGTCAAAGACGCACCTGGAGACGGGTTTTACATCAGGTAACGGACTGAAGCCTGGAACATACAATCATCCTTCCTTATTTATTCCATTAATAATAAAGTTGGTAGCATTTTGTGGTCAAATATTTGTGTATAAAGACATTAAAGGCACAATATGTAAGATATTTGGATTATAATATCCAAAAACCACTAGAACAATGTTATATATTTTGTTGACTTGTGTACTTATATTATCCCAAATGTTTCCATTAGGGATGCACCAGTTGACCGACCAAAAACCGGAACCGGACGGTTTTTGCTTCTAGCACGCGATCGGCAACCGGCCGGTTTTCTTTGTATTTTTCTGCCGATTTATCCGGAAGTGTGCCCGCGTGCACATACGCCTATATTGCAATCATTCGCGAACATGTCACTAGTGTGTTACAAACGTAAACTGGAGAACTGAGGGAAGAGACGAGATACGCTGAAGGAAATGAAGAGCCGCTTTCCTGCGCAAGCTGAAGTTGCGCGAGCTGAAGTTGCGCGAGCTGAAGTTGCGCGAGCTCACCTCTCCGCATGCACAAGCGCAGATAGTGAGCGTTTGTTCAGCTCAGCTTCTCACGTGTTGGATCGGATGAGAACAAAACACACTAACTTGTGACAAAGCCGAAATACTTCTTTTTGTAGCCTAAAGAAGAACATGCATGCACTTTAGAAATCAAATACTATCAGTTCTGTAGCCTATAGGATGATCATTTATATTTGGTAACACTTTAGAATAATGGTCATTAGTTAATATTAGTTAACTACATTAGTTAACATTAACTAATAATGAACTTCACTTATAAAGCATTTATTAATCTTTGTTGATATTAATTTCAACATTTAGTAATGCATTATTAAAACCATGAGCAGCTGGATTTATATTAACTAACGTTAACAAAGATGAACAAATACAGTAACAAATGTACTGCTCATGGTTAGTTCATGTTAGTTAATACATTAACTAATGTTAATTAATGACCATTATTCTAAAGTGTTACCTTTTATTTGACCTTAAAATTACATTGACTTAATTTGATTTAAAAAGCACCTTCTGCAGCATTTTAGTTTTTTTTTCGTTGCACTAAACATTATTTGATTTAACATTTTGGAACAATTATATACTTTGGTTTTATTTAATTTCACTGGCTTTTTTTCTTTACACTGAATTTAAAAACAAATGCTGATTTAAGTAACATCTTTGTTTGGATTGCAGTATATGCAGTTGTTGCCTTTAATTTCACTTTTCAGTCTTTTAATTTCCAATTCAATTTCTTGTTAATTTCATATTGCGGACTTGTTCTCATTAGCCAAAAGCCAATTTAGCCTGTTAAATACCAAATAAACATCTTGTTCATGTATACTTTCATTACTTTATTGTGTAAAAAAAAAAATTATAATCGGAAATCGGTATCAGAATCGGCCAGTTTTCTAGAAAAAAATCGGTATCGGAATCGGCCATGTAAAATCATGATCGGTGCATCACTAGTTTCCAAGAATTCAGAGATTTACATTTCCGAGAAATAAGCAATTTTAACCAGGACACGGACTGTGCGTCGCCAATCAATGACCCGCATTACCCTCCATTTTTGTAGAAACCATAGAAACACCAAAGACGCTTTAATATATGATGTGTTTTATTAGACATGTGAGAAACTGTTTGGATAAGAAAACTAAAAGCCCCGCCAAATCAAGGCGTCATCAAACTACGCCTTTGTTTTAAATACAGACTAGCGGCACATCCAGGAACTTAACTGTCAATGTCATCACCGCCCCTTTTTGGGGGAAAATTAACAAGACTTCCCATAGACTTTAATACAAAATAGCGGCACAAAACAACGTCCCTACACAGCCGGCAGGCTTGAATAACTTAAGAAATCACTCAAATTAAACATGTCAAGTAATTATACGTCCAGCCGTCCTGCCATAGAGCGTGACAGATACATCCAAACACTTAATTTGGTCAATTTAAAAACATGCCCCTTCATTCTCCCAGCGTCAAATTGCTGTAACACATGAATGATTTTACTTCGTTTGTGCAAGTAAACATCTTTAAATGTATATATTATGTCTATATTTAGAGTACTGATTGCACTTTTCTGTCCAGCCATACAACTAGCCTGACCGATAGCATCATCCGTACTTCATGATTCAAAAACGAAGTTAAATCATTCTCTGGCTTACCTGCTGACTCGATGATCTATGAGTAAATGTCCGCCTTAGACACCTCTGGCCACTAGGTGGGGCTGTTACACCAATTTGACGCTGGGAGAATGAAGGGAAATGTTTGTTAAATTGACCAAATTAAGTGTGTGGATGTGTCTGTCACGCTCAATGGCAGGACGGCTGGACGTATAATTACTTGACATGTTTAATCTGAGTGATTTCTTAAGTTATTCACGCCTGCTGGATGTGTACAGATGCTGTTTTGTGTCGCTCTTTTGAATTTAAGTCTATGGGAAGTCTCGTTTATTTTCCCCTAAGAAAGGGCGGTGACGAAATGGACAGTTAAAGGGGCACTTTAGCGCTGGGAAGATTAATGTGTATTTGTGTCATTTATGTAGTAGAAATGTGAAATTATTTTTGAATTTAGTGCCTTCTAGACTGAGAAAAGACAGAAAATGTATTTTTGTCTCATGTGGATGAAAGACAACAACTCCCAGAATGCACTTGCTTCACTGCCCAATAGGGCTGTGCTCAGAATATCGACACTTCAAATATCAAATATTTCAAAATGGAGAAGAGGTTTTCAGTTAATGAATGAACGGAACATCCATTAAATAGCAATACTCTTTGTGCTTTGTTGCTATTGATATAAAACAAAGTTTCAGATTTCAAATTACGTCCATTTCCAATTACGAAATTCAAAAACATAAATACCGTTTTTCCGCTGTGGCGTGAGATTGCTTTGGTCATAACTTTATTATTATAAAAAAACATCATTGCTGTAAATTGTGCAATTGAAGTGTTTGTACAAATCAGTTTATTTTTATCTTTAATAGTATAGTACAACTGACTCCCATAGTTTACAGCATTAGTTAAGAGATTTGTTTTCCCAAATTTGTTTTAGATTTTAGATTTATCGCAAGATTTGTTTTACATTCAAAATTTTGCCATGTATTGTACCTGATATACGTCCAAAATAATCAATATTGAACCAAGCTTTTCCAAAGTTTTTTGTGATAATTTATTTATTTCATTTAACTCATTTTTTTTTTTTAATGACAAAAACAAAATAGTTTTTCAGTTATCACAACTGTTATAACACTGGTTATTCAATAAACAGATATTACTGTTACTAAACTCAAAATAAATTTAATTCCAAATTGACCCATATCGTGATACGTATAAGTGACCTCTAAAGTTACATATTGTGCCTTTAAACTACACAATCATTTTGTCCTCCTTAGAAAATGGGAAATGTATTTATTTTCTTCATGACCCTGTCTGTAAATAATTGTTCTGGCAATTTTATTTGACCATTAAGTTTCATAATGGCCACACTAGTTTCATGAACATCTTAGATCTCGTGAAATCCCCACATGTATTATATTTAGTTAATAATAATAACCCAGCCTCATATAAATATTCACTGACCACAATAACTGTTTGGTTGAAATGTTGGTTCCTCTGGCTGAAAACAATCAGAGCAAATAGGTAAATATCAAGATATATAATTATGGGCAAAAAAAATCTATGTTTCGATTAATCGTTTTTTAAAATGTGGTCGATTCAAAATCGATTCTCAAGGCCAAGAATCGTTTTTTTTCCCCCAGGGGTTTCCAGTTGATTCTGCCCGGTATCGCATATATGCTTGTCGTTAAGATAAAATCGAGTGGCAATCACATCTAAGGAAGGCACGCAAATAACAGAGAAAGTGACGAAATATAATGCATCATCACGAATCAAAGCACAGACGCCCCTGGAGGAAAAAACCTCCATAAAAACGGACAGAGTCTGAATGACGGTCGGCTAAATCGCAAGAAATGCTTGTCCTTTACTGAAAATTGCTGAAAATCATCTAATATCCTTTTTATGTTTTAGAATAAGTGTATCAAAATATCCATAAAAACATAATTGTATGCATTTGAAATATAGAGATGGGTTCTGTTTTAATGTAGGGCTACCCAAGTGTACCTAAAATAAAAAGAGTTTAATATACAGGTTTGTGGCTCTTAATTTCTTTTTAATTGCCCACTTGTAAACTCATGTTCACTGTTCTTTTTTATAAATATAGTAGGGTATTTGAATTAAATCTATATTCATTGAGTTGAATCCAAATTGAATCGAGAATCGAAAATCAAATCGAGAATCGAAATCGAATCGATTTGAGAGCTTGCGAATCAAAATCGAATCGAATCGGAACATTTGAATCGATACCCAGCCCTATATATAATGAATATTGTCAAAAAGATGTGTATATACAGCACATAATATCATCTGTATCTTCTGGCTGCGTGACGCTTCTCTCTGTGTGTCTTTCAGGGCTTTATTTGACCATGTTGGTGATTTAGAGCAGGAGTTGAGTTTCAAGAAGGATGATATTCTCTACGTGGACGACACACTGCCCAGGGGGAATTTCGGCTACTGGTTGGCATGGCAACTGGACGAGAAAGCACAGAAGCTGATGCGCGGACACGTGCCCAGCAAGTGCATGTATGTCTTTATGTGATAATAATCACTGGTTTCGTTTTAGAATTAAACATCTTTTTCTTCTTTAATACTTGAGTCAAGCTGTTTAAAGGTGCAGTGTGTAATATTTAGATTAGATTAGATTAGATTCAACTTTATTGTCATTACACAAGTACAAGTACAAGGCAACGAAATGCAGTTTAGGTCTAACCAGAAGTGCAATAGCAGCAAGTGCAGGATATACAACGTTTGCATAAGTGCAGGACATGGATATGTACTGAGTATATATAAATATATCTATAAATAGAGAGATGGTTATTACTATAAACAGAATTTACAGGTGAATATGTACAGTGAATAATATACAGATGGCTTTTACTATAAACAGAATTTACAGGTGGATATGTACTATGAATATAATATAATATACAGATGGCTATTACTATAAACAGAATTTTACAGTTAGAGGTATACAATGATATGTTAGGCTAAAATGAGGAATATAGCAGTGGATTAAGGTAGTGCAATAAATTATGGACAGAAGCTATCCGAAAAAAAAAAGTGTAAAGTGCAGTGGAAAGTGGTTGCATATTACAGTTAGAAGTACGGTGCAAAATGCAAATGTAAACAGTTGGTGCTGTAGAAACAGTCGGCAGTGCAAATGAGCATAATCCAGTTACGGTATGGTAGTGCAAAATGCATAAGTAAACAGTTGTTACTGTAATAAACAGTCGGTAGTGCAAATAACAAAGTGAAGGCAGATGTGAGGTAGGAGAGTTAGCAGTTTATGAGGGAAGTGGATCAACGGGGGTTTGAGTTCAGTAAAGAGACAGCTCTGGGGAAAAAACTGTTCTTAAGTCTGCTGGTCCTGGTCCGGTGGATCCTGAAACGCCTGCCGGAGGGCAGGAGAGAAAACAGTCTGTGGGCTGGGTGAGAGGAGTCCTTGAGGATGCTGGAGCTCGATGCAGACAGCGTTTCCTCTGGATGTGCTCTATGGCAGGCAGTGGAGTCCCTGTGATGCGCTGGGCAGTTTTCACCACCCGCTGCAGTGCCTTGCGCTCCGCAACAGAGCAGCTCCCATACCATACTGCGACACAGTTGGTCAGGATGCTTTCTATTGCGCAGCGATAGAAGTTCACCAGGATAGCCGAGGAGAGGTGATTCTTCCTCAGTGTCCTCAGGAAGAAGAGGCGCTGGTGAGCCTTCTTGACCAGGCTGGAGGTGTTGGTCGTCCACGACATGTCCGCCGAGATGTGGATCCCCAGGAACTTGAAACTGGAGACACGCTCAACAGCCATTCCATTGATGTGGATGGTGTCATGTGTGCCTCTTGACTCCTTCCTGAAGTCCACGATGAGCTCCTTCGTTTTGGTGGTGTTGAGGAGCAGGTTATTTTCGGTGCACCATGTGGCCAGGTGCTGGATCTCCTCCCTGTAGGCAGTCTCATCGTTGTTGCTGATGAGACCAATCACCGTAGTGTCGTCCGCAAACTTGACGATAGAATTAGATCCATACACAGGCTTGCAGTCGGCGGTGAAGAGAGAGTAGAGAAACGGGCTTAGCACACAGCCCTGTGGTACACCAGTGTTAAGAGTGATGGATGTGGAGCAGGTGAATCCTGAACGAACATTCTGGGGTCTGTCAGTTAGGAAGTCCAAAATCCAGTTACACATTGAGGTATTGATGCCCAGGTCTCCAAGTTTGGCTATTAACTTGGTTGGGATGACAGTGTTGAATGCTGAGCTGAAGTCAACAAACAGCATGCGTGCGTAAGTGTTCTTATTGTCCAGGTGAGTGAGCACAGAGTGCAGTGCCATGGAAACGGCATCCTCTGTGCTCCTATTGCTGCGGTAGGCAAACTGGTGTGAGTCCAATGTGGATGGTAGAGAGTCTTTTAGGTGCTCCAGGACCAGCCGCTCAAAGCACTTCATAACGATGGGTGTGAGTGCTACAGGGCGGTAGTCATTAGGGCACCTCGGGTTAGAGTGTTTTATTTACGAGGATCTATTGACAGAAATACAATATAAAACACATAACTATGTTTTCAATGGTGTATAAAGACCTTATATAATGAACCGTTATGTTTTTACTACCTTAGAATGAGCCGTTTCTATCTACACACACCGCGGGTCCCTTACAGTGAAGCCGCCATTTTGCGGCGCCATGTTTCTACGGTAGCCCTAAAGGGACAAACTTCTCTACAGAGCACTAGCTACTCTCTGCTGTCTCACACAATGACATCTTTGTCCTGTGATGGCCACCGTAGGTTCTCTATGTGCTCTGTAAGGGAGGGGTGAGCGGTTGCAATTCGCAGACTCACCACTAGATGCCGCTAGAAATCACACACTGCACCTTTAAAAACTTCTTCAATGCACATGATAAAGTGTGTATGTATCTTATAAGTAGGGCTGTTGATGTTACGCATTTAACGCAAATAATACAAATGTACTGATTTAAAGCACCCACCCCAGACCTGTGTAGTTCATCTTACGTTGATTGACAAACATGAAGCAGGGCAACAACTCACTGTGTGATGAACAGTGTTGGGCACGTTACTTTAAAAAAGTAATTAGTTATAGTTACTAGTTACTTCTTACAAATAGTAACTGAGTTAGTAACTGAGTTACATCATTATAAAAGTAACTAATTACCAGGGAAAGTAATTACTGCGTTACTTTTTTTTTTTTTTTCCAAATGTTCAAATATGTCAAATAACTTGGATGCCCCCAATATTAGATATGTTAAATGAATGAATTGGACACTAAATAGAATAAATTATTATTATAAAACATTGTACATTAATGTGCATTATTGTAATGTTGCTGTGGGACAATGTGAGAGACACCTATCAAATTCAATGCATTATTGTAAATATTATCAGTAGGCCTACTATAGTGTAAATATTATCAGTACTATACTTTCCCTTGGTAGTGGTGCTCACGTTATCACCTGGGTTTTTAGCCACTAATTTTGTGGCATATGATGATGTGAGGCGCTTCAGAATCACTTGCCACCGGCGTGGAGAGACTCTTTCTTCCTGGGCATAAGTTGCACGTTACTTAAATATTCTTACCTTTCACCTCAACGAGGGAAAAGTAGCGCTTATACTTCCAATTTGCGAAAGCTACCTTTGAAGTCGTTGGACCATCGCTGAATGTGCATATGCGTGTGCGTCATAGGTGTGTGTGTGTGTGTGTGTCTGTGAACCATAGACGTGAAAAAAAATAGGTGTGAACTCAACCTATCAACTTCAACCTTGTCTCCCACCCACCAATCATCATCAGTTATGTGCACCACCTCACCCACCCCCAACACGCATGGCTGGTGCGGTGCGCGCGCACACGCACACACACACGTTGCAGGTCTGACTGACAGAGAGCCTCGGATGAAAAGCGCTTCAGTGAGCTCAATTATAGTAACGCGACTAACGCCGCATTTTTTTTTCTCAGTAACGCTAACGGCGTTGTAACGGGAGAAACAGTAATTTGTTTGATTACTCGTTACTGAAAAAAATTATTCCGTTAGTAACGCCGTTTATCTGTAATGCCGTTATTCCCATCACTGGTGATGAACCCTATAGAAAGCAGTTAGAATGACTCAAAAATGTCCCATGTATGAGTTTTTGTCTCATAATTATCTCATGATATAGTTAAGCAATATCACACAAGTGCAAATGTGATATTGATTCTATAAAAATTCAATAAGTTAATATTGTTATATACTTTACACACAATATTGTCTGTTTTTGCTCAATTTTGCCAATGAAAATATTACCTATAAAGCCAAAGCAGAACTGTTGTACGTCTCCGAGCAACACAGCCGTGTTTCGTTTCTGAATGAAACCGTGTTTTGAGCGAATCAATGACTACGATTGCATGTGCACCAATAATAAGACTACTTATAATAATCAGAGTAAGGTCTTAATCGCCGTAAGATGTTTACATGACATGAGCAGAACTCTTCTCTCCGGTTTACATGCAATTTTGAGAAAACTTCAGAATAATGTCATGAAGTTCATTCATGAAGTTGTGTGAACAACACACGGTATCCGCGAACATCCACACACATACGCACTTTGGTCAGAATGGTAATAATGCGATTAAGGTGTTTACAAGCCTGTTTATTGCGATTTAAAATCGGCTTTTAATGCGACTATGGTTACTACGATTATGAGCTTAATCGCATTAGTTTGATCGAAGTATTGTGTTTACATGAGGTAAAGTTTAATCACAATATTGTCACAATCCTATTATAATCACATTATGAGGGAGCATGTAAACGTAGTCAATGATTCAATGACTCGTTCATAAAGAGAGCCATTTACTTCATTCCTGACTGAATCGGCCGTTTGAACGAATCAATTGAATTAGGGATGTCCCGATCAGGTTTTTTTGCCCTCGAGTCCAAGTCATTTGATTTTGAGGATCTACCGATACAGAGTCTCGATCCGATACTTATAAAGAATAAAGAAGAGCGAAAAGAAAGATCCAGGATGTTCCTTATTTTTTATTTAATTCACCTTATTTAACCAATAGCGTCTCTGCAACAAAGTGATGTCATGCCGCACGCATCAAAAGGGTCTAACTCTGTGCCACCGCATAACCATAGATGTGTTAAAAAATTATGAGAATATATATACATATATATCCGATCGAGTCTGAAACCACGTGATCGGATCTGGACATCCCTAAAATGAATGCATGACTCAAGGGCTGAATCCGAAATTGCCCCCTATAACCTCAAATAGGGCATTATTTGAGGGAGCGGCCATTTGTAGTGGTGTCCGAAACCATAGTGGACGTTATTGAGTGCACTCATTCTATCCCACAATGCACCACAATAACGAATGTACAGCTGATGTACACACAACACCTGTCCGACTTCACACACTCGTTTTCAGTCACTCCTTCAAGTGAACTGTATTAGTGGACTAAAGTAGGGAGTAGTGAATGAGGATTCAGCCAATGACTGGCAAATACTGGCAGTTTTAGTTTCTTATTTTAGAGTATCGTTTCATTAAAAAATATATATATATATATATTATTAATAAAAATTAGGGCTGTCAAAAGATTAATCGCGATTAATCGCATCCAAAATAAAAGTTTGTGTTTACATAATATATGTGTGTGTACTCTGTTAATTATTATTTATATATAAATACACACACAAGCATGTATATATTTAAGAAAAAAATATTATTTTTATATTTAAAACATTTATATTTATATATATTATAGATTATATAAATGTATATACAGTATATCCATGCAAATATTTCTTAAATATATACATGAATGTGTGTGTATTTATATATAAATAATAATTAACAGAGTACACACACATATATAATATGTTTTGGATGCGATTAATCACGATTAATCTTTTGACAGCCCTAATAAAAATCCATTAAAAGTAGTGTTCTAGTAAATTCTATGTTGAAGCAAATAAAATATTTGTTTTTCTAAAGCTACTTTTTGTAGTGTCTATTTGACGTGTTTCTCATATTACGCAATAACAACTTCACATTATGTTTTGGGGGTAATTTGACATGCGATTAATTAATCGACACATTGTGTAATTAATTAGATTTAAACATTTTAATCGCTTGACAGCCCTACACATTAGGGCTGGGTAAAAACTATTGATTTCTCGAATTTAATCGATTCTCACTTTTACAAAACAATATGGATTCTTAAATCCCAAGAATGGATTAGTCTATTTTTTTTTTTTTTTTTACGAAATTCAAAAACATAAATATAGTTTTGGCGCTGTGGCGTGAGATCGCTCAGCTCAGTTCAAGAGAAGCAGCAGCGGAGCAAACATGAGCAGATCTTCTCTTCCGCCTTAATACCAGTAACAGCGCAAAATAAACACTAATGAGCTTCTGAAAGTGTGTTAAAGATACAGGACAACTTACTGAAATCTGTATCATGTCACATAGAATCACTCAATCAGTGTTTCAACCACAGAAAGACGTCAGTAAAACGGCTTACAAGTAAACAATGTCACATTTACCTCAGAAAAACCATATCCAGTGTCCATAAACTCGTTAGTCAGCTAGAAAAATTAACTCTAGAGAGGAGCATTTTGCTAATCATATGCACCACATTACATATTCATTGCCAATGTTCTTCAATATTTAATAAATCTGGCAAGTTTTTATGACAGCCACCCTTTAAATGTTTATATATATTTTTTTAAACTAATTGGAGTAGAATTATGATTATGTAATTGTAAAGTTAATATTATAACTTTAAAAAAAACATAATTGCGTGTCATTTAAGTGTTTGTATACAAATCAGTTAATTTGTACCTTCAATATTAGTGGGCTAATGTAGTATCAACTGACTATCAACAGAAATTAGTTTTCCTTGAGAAAATGTTCCATGTATTATACCTGATACATAAATAAAATAGTCGATTTGAATCGAAATCGAATTGTGAAATTTGTGTCAATACCCAGCCCTAATTATAAGATGTTGTGTGTGTGTGTAGGATGGATCAAGATTCCTCTCGGCGGTACAGCATCACAGACGGAAAGGACGAGAGCGGTTCCGGTAAGACGCTCTCAGCCGCGGCGCGCCGGTCGTTCTTCCGCCGTAAACTCAAACACAAGCGCAGCAGCTCCAAAGACGCGCGAGACGCTCCAGCGGCGGACGCCATCAGCACTGACTCCATGCTGTACATGGAGGGTGAGAAACAACACACACAAGCTCTGCTCCAAAACCTCACGCTTCATTTCTAATGGACTCTGTTTGTGATTTCTCAGACTGTGTGAGTCCGGCGTATCAGCGCGTGCAGAAAGTGGACTCGGCCAGTCGCAGGCCGGTGTTGATACTGGGGCCTCTGGTTGAGCCAATCAAAGACATGCTGCTCAGAGAGGCTCCTGGGAAATACTGCCGCTGTTTGCCTGGTGAGATCTACTCACATTTGACACGGAATGGGGTCATGACATGGATTTTTAAAAAAGCATTTTAATATGTTAAGGGGTAAAATTATCGACTAAGTTTTTTGCAACAAAAATGAATTATATACTATATTGCCAAAAGTATTGGGACGCCCCTCCAAATCCCTTCATGGCCACAGGTGTGTAACTCAAGCTCTAGCAGACGTTTCTACACACATTAGTGAGAGAATGGGCCGCTCTCAGGAGCGTGTGTGTGTGTGTGTGTGTGTGTGTGTGTGTGTTCGCTTCTACACACATTAGTGAGAGAATGGGCCTGTTAGTGGGATTATAACAAAGTGGAAGCGAATGGGAACAACAGCAACTCAGCCTCAAAGAGCAGGGTCAGCGCATGCTGAGGGTCAAAGAGCGGGGTCAGCGCATGCTGAGGGTCACAGAGTCAAGAGCTCCAGACCTCCAAACTCCTGTGTCCTTCAGATGAGCTCAAGAACAGTGTGTAGAGCTTCATGGAATGGGTTTCCATGGCCGAGCAGCTCATCCAAGCCTCACAGCACCAAGTGCAATGCAAAGCGTGGGATGCAGTGGGGTAAAGCGGGCCGCCACTGGACTCTAGAGCAGTGGAGACGTGTTCTCTAAGTGACCAATCACGCTTCTGTCTGACAATCCCATGGACGAGTCTGGGTTTGGCGGTTGCCAGGGGAACGGGACTTGCCTGACTGCATTGTGCCAAGTGTAAAGTTTGGTGGAGGGGGGGATTATGGGGTGGGGTTGTTTTTCAGGGGTTGGCCCCTTAGTTCCAGTGAAAGGAACTCTTAATGCTTCACCAAGACATTTTGGACAATTTCATGCTCCCAACTTTGTGGGATCAGTTTGGGGACGGCCCCTTCCTGTCCCAGCATGACTGACCAGTGCACAAAGCGTCTCCATAAAGACATGGATGAGCGAGTTTTTGACTGACCTGCACAGAGTGTCTCCATAAAGACATGATGAGTGAGTTTGGTGTGGAGGAACTTGAGTCCTGACCTCAACCTGATAGAACAGCTTTGGGATGAATTGGAGCAGAGACTGAAAGCCAGGACTTCAAGTCCAACATCAGTGCCTGACCTCACAAATGTGCTTCCCATAAACACACTCCTAAACCTTGAGGAAAGCCTTCCCAGAAGAGCTGAAGCTGTTAGAGCTGCAAAGGATGGGCCGACTCCATATTAAACCCTACAGATTAAGAATGGGATGGCATTAAAGCTCATGTGCATGTAAAGGCAGGCGTCCCAAAACTATTGGCAATATAATTTTCAACCCTCTTGTCTGAAACCATTGATTTTAAGGCGTGGCTCCTTTAAGGCTTGTTAGTAAACAGCCACTGTTATGATTGGCTAACATCATTGCATAGGAAACAGTATCACTCTCCAACATTCTCCAAAGCATTATGGAATCCTTTCCTTAGGTTTGGGATGCTTCATCTGTCAAACTCTCCATTACACTGCTTCATTTCTCCTGTCATGACCCCTGTAAAGCATCACCGCAACTCTACCAGGACTGAGTTATCATTTTTGGTGTTTATGACTGTGTGATCATATTCTGTGTTTTGTTCAGAGGGGATGAAGGCGACCCAGCAGGCCATTGAGCGAGGCGTCAAAGACTGTCTCTTCATCGACTACAAGCGCAGGAGCGGACACTTTGATGTGACCACTGTGGCGTCCATTAAGGAAATTACAGAGAAGGTGAGAGAGACTCTTATGAAGCCACTCTGTTCCTGTCACTTCAGTGTCAAGTGGATCCATTCATAGAAATATCAATAGGTTTCATGAATATGTTATGTTTTGCTCAAAGAGAGAACAAAGCCTATTTAGGGAGCAAGTAAACATGAGCATAATGAGAATTACAAATAAACCATTGCAACATCTGGAAGCATTAAGAAGAAGAAATCTGGGTGAAAATGATTTATTAATTTATCTGATATATTTTTGATGGTAAAGTAACAAATGTAAAAAAAAAAAAAGAACATTTAAAAATGAGGAAATTTTCATGAAAATGTTTCATTCCAAAAAAATATTAAATTTGTATTACTTATATACAACAATATGATAATAAATGTAGTTGTAATGCATGTAATGTATAGTACATATATTAATAAATAGAAGATTGTTATCAATATTTATCTCTCTCTCTAAATATAATAATAAATATAGTTATATTAAAATACACATAGTATATCGGTTGAACATGAATAAATTATCATTTTATATATATTTATTAATTTATCAGATTTTTTTACAATGAAAATGTAAAAAAAAGAAAACATTAAAAATGAGGAACTTTGTCATGAAAATAATGTTTCAATACTGAAAAAATCCTAATGTTCTAAACCATTTCTTTAAATTTGTATTATATATACAACAATATGATAATAAATGTAGTTGCAATGCATGTAATATATTGTAAATATATTCATTAGTAAATAAAATATTATTATTAATAAATATATTTTTTCTCTCGCTCTCTCTCTAAATATTTAATATAATGTAATATAATAAATAGTTATATTAAAATACATATAGTATATGGGTTGAAAATTAATAAATGATCCTTTATTTATATATATATATATATATATATATAATTTATCAGATATATTTTTCATGCAAAGTAATAAATGTAAAAAAACGACATGACATTTTCATCAAAATAAGGTTTCATACAAAAAAATCTTAATGGTTCTTAACCATTATTTATTTATTTATTCACACTCATAGAATGTAATATTAATAAATAAAATATTATTATTAATAAATAAAAAAATATATAAATATAAAATATAAAAACGCAATATAATAAATATAGTTATATTAAAATACATATATGTTGTCATATATTATTAAATAGAATATGATTATATTTATCGTTCATTAACACTCATTCTCCACACGTCTCACTGCTGAGGTCTCTCTCTCTCTCTCAGGACTGTCACTGTCTGCTGGACATCGCTCCTCACGCCATCGAGCGTCTGCACGTCGTCAACATTTACCCCATCGTCATCTTCATCCGATACAGAAACGCCAAGCAGATCAAGTGAGTGCCGTCTGCCTTTAGATGTTTGCATGGACAGATGCTCGTATATCAGGGTTCCCACTCGTCCTGGAAAATTTGAGAACGTGTAAAAAAACTAGAAAATTACTTTTTTAAAAAGTAAAAAAACAAAGACGTGACAGAAGTTGATATTCCTTTGATATTGACACTGGTAAAGAGAACAATTACTCCTAATGTATGATTAAGAGCTCATATTAAAAACTGATTTTATAGTTAAGTCATGGAAATAAACTGTACACCTTTTAAAGACTTAAAGGGATAGTTCACCCATTTACTCACCCTCAAGTTGTGCCAAACCTGTATGAGTTTCTTTCTTCTGGTGAACACAAAGGAAGATATTTAGAAGAATGTTTGTAACCAAGCAGAGAGAGCAACCATTGACTGCCATAGTAGGGAAAAATACCTATGGCCTTTTTTTGTAATACCAAACAAGATCCCTACATTTTGTTTGTTTTATTGTCATATGTAACTATTATGCTTCTAACATAATGCTATGGTAAATGTGGCATCCTAATTATGAAAAAATAAAAATAAAGCAAATTTTTCGCACATTTCTGGAAATGACCACCTCAAAATCAGTCATTTTGATATAATTTTTTTTAAAAAATATATATATATTAGGGATGCAACTATACAGTTATTCCACGGTTCAATACATACCTCTGTTTTTAACCACGGTTTTCGGTTCGGTTCGGTTCTGATGGTTTAGGAGAAAAAAGACTATTTTTTTATTGCAATACTCTTTCTTTATTTTACTTAAAAGAATTGAAAAACCTTACTTAAACTTAAAACTTTACTTAAAAAAAACCTTGTACACATTCCTAGTGTATTGTAAAATATAAAATAAATATATATAAAGATTTACACTGGCAGCTCAGAGCTGTACAGCTGCATTAAAGTATGAAATTGAATGAATAAATGTAAAAATAAAACACTACATAGACTTCACTATAAAATATACATTGATTCTTATTAAAGCTACTGTATTAGTTTTTCAGTCAAGAGCAGTGAGTGATTTTCTCTTTGTCTTTTGTTGTTGAATTAACATTAAAGGGATAGTTCACTCAAAAATGAAAATTCTGTAATCGAGAAATTAATACAGGTTTTGGAACAATATTAGAGTGAGTAAATAATGACATCATTTTAGAGGTGAACTGTCCCTTTAAGGACAGCGTGTTCACTATAGGCTGCGATGCTGTCAATGTAAGACCTGCGTGCATCTAATATACAGACACACACCGATTTTACTTTCACTTTAGACATAACCGACTGTGTTTATGTTAACCTTGTGTGTATTTGACAGTATTAGCGCAGTAAGACGACTTAGTTCAGTAATCACGTGTTTGACAGGCGTTTAGTGCGCGCGCTCTGAAAAGCGCATGTTAAAACTGCGCATGCGAATGAATTCCGGCAAGGTTTAAAACGCATGCAAATAATGAACTTTGGTGATTGTGAATAACTATAGTGTTCTGTGAGTATAACTCTACCACTAACCTGTGATGTGAATGTTTGTTGCGTTGTTCAGTATTGGGATGGAGGCAAATGATAGAATTTGTAGAAAAATATTTAATTCAATGCAAAAGCGAAAAAACGCAATTCACAGGCGCGTATTGAACCGTGAATGCCGTACCGAACGGTTCAATATTATATTGAGTATTGTGGCATCCCTAAAATATATATATATATATATATATAGTGAAATCCTGGTGGGACTGAGCTATGAATTAGTACAAGTTTACTAATACTTTGTTCAATTTTAATAAAATAATTTGCTTTGCAAGTCATTTTGTGATTCTGCATTTTCTTTGTGCGTTTTTTATTGCGCCTTAAATTTAATTCATAAAGGTCTTAAAAAGTCTTAAATTTGACTTGGTGAAACCTGCAGAAACCCTGAATGGGCAAAGAGGCGGGACATGGGCGGAGCTGAGGTGACGACTAACAGACAGCAGACAAACAACAATCCACCTGTCACTCAAAGTGGCCACGCCCTTAATTATGCAGAAATTTAAAGCTACACTGTGTAACTTTTTTTAGTTTATTCTTAGCTAAAAACACTTAGTTATTTCAAAAATATATGTGCTCTTTAATGTATATTTACTTCTTTCAAGTAATAAAGTATTCTTGTAAGTTTATAATATGCCATTGTAAATACATACGGGTGAGGGTTCGAATGCGGGTCGCCATGTTGCTCCTCCATCTTGAAAGTACATTAGCCAAAGAGGGACATACCCGTAAATTCAAGCTTCGCCTTTGGCGTTTTAACACTCGATGGCACCGTGTCCAATGTGGACGAGGTCGAACTGGAAGCCATGTTTATCTTGGACTAAATCGGCCACCGTAGGAGTTAAAACGAAATCGGAATTGAGAAGAACAGAAACTAATATTCACTGGATGGTCATATACATGTTCACCACTAGATGGGGGAAAATATCACACAGTGTAGCTTTAAGGCTTTATATAATGTAAACGAATGAGTTATTAATAAATTCCCCCCCTCACAGTCGTCATGAAGGGCAAAATTAGCCGTACAGACCAAAAGCACAATGTGTCCCAGACTGTAAACACGTGTTCTTCTGCTGTAAAGTTGGCCATTTTAACATGAGCTCAATGAGATTCTGCTCCTCTAGTGGCCAGTCCATGAACTGCAGTTTAAGTCACTTCTATATCGGCTTCAGGAGAGACTGCGGGTCTGTACTCAGTGTGTGTGTGTGTGTGTGTGTGTGTGTGTGTGTGTGTGTGTGTGTGTGTGTGTGTGTGTTTTATGTACTCAGGGAGCAGAAAGACCCCGTGTACCTGCGGGACAAAGTGTCACAAAAACATTCCAAAGAGCAGTTCGAGTCTGCGCAGAGGATCGAGCAAGACTACAGCAAATACTTCACAGGTGTGAGCCGCGCACACACACTTTTACACGCTGACGCACATGTGACCGCGACGTGTTGGTGTGTGATCTGTGTTGGTGCTGTTCTGATGCAGGTGTCGTCCAGGCGGGCAGTCTGTCCAACACATGCACTCAGATCATGGCCGTCGTGGACCAGGAGCAGAACAAAGTGCTTTGGATTCCGGATGGAAGCACGTGAAGATGAACACACACATCCATCACAACGCCTCGCTAGCAACCTCACACTGCTGTACAACTCACTGGGGCTGGGCGCTATGTCACGCGCTCATTAAATATTAAGCGTTTAATGAGCAACACGAATGTTTCACATCAACCGATTCAAAGCATCATCACTCGTAGATGCTCATAAATGTCCCTTTGTAATTATGTTGGAGAGTATTTTAGCTTAACGACTATCCTAGAACATGTTAGCAACATGCTAATCATGCTAACAGCATGTTAACGCTAGCAACATGTTAGAAATATGCCAGGCACTCTGCTAATTCGTGCTAGTAACGCGCTACTTCAGGTGTTTAAACATATTAATGATGTGCTAAATCATGTTAACAAAATGCTGAATCATGTTAACATGTTTTAACCTGTTAGCAACATGAATTATGATATAAGAAGAAATTCTGGAATACCAAGTAAAAATTACCACTTAAAAAAAGTAAAAATTGACGTACTAAGTTGAAATTATGACTTGAGTCAATATGACAAACAGAAATTATGACATTTTAATTATTACGTCAATGATGTCAATTTTGACTTGTCATAATTACAACAAAGTGTGTCATAATTTTGACCTTTATTCTCATTATTTATTTTATGTTAACAAAATGCTAAAACATGTTAAACCATGCAAGTAACATGTTAATTCGAGTTAACAACATGCTAGAATGCTGAAGTGCTAAAACATGATGGTACCGTTAATTTGAGTTAACAACATGCTAATTAATGCTAACAACATGCTAAATCATAATAACATGTTAATTCATGTTAGCAAACATTCTATGTCATGCGAAAACATGTTAGAAGCATGCTAAAACATGCTAACAATGTGTTAAAACACGCTAGTGGCTTGTTAATTCAAGTTAACAACATGCTTATTCATGCTAACAATGTGTTAAATCATAGTAACATGTTAATTCATGTTAGCAACATGTTAATTCATGCTAGCAACATTCTATTTCATGTTAACAAAATGCTAAAACATGTTCGAAACATGCTAACAATGTGTTAAAACACGTTAGTGACATGTTAATTCAAGTTAACAACTTGCTAATTCATGCTATCAACGCTTTAAATCATAATAACATTTTAATTCACGTTAGCAACATGCTAATTAATGCTAGCAACATTCTACTTCATGTTAACAAAATGTTAAAACATGTTAGAAAAATGCTAAAACATGCTAACCATGTGTTAAAACAGGCTAGTAACACGTTAATTCAAGTTAACAACGTGTTCAATCATAATAACATGTTAATTCATGTTAAAAACATGCTAAAACATAATGTGTTAACATGATAGTACTGTTAATTTGAGTTACCTTGCTAATTCATGTTAACGTGTTAAAACATGATAGTAACATGTTAATTCATGCTAACGTGTTAAACATGATAGTAACGTTAATTTGAGTTACCATGCTAATTCAAGCAAACATGTTAAAATATGATATTCATGTAAACATTCATTTAAAACATGTACATTTATGTGAGCATTTGTGCTAAAACTTGCCAGCAAACATGCTAATAATGCTAGCAAAGTGTTAAATCTTGTTAGCAATGTGATGAAACATGCTAGCACCATGCTAATACATGTTAGCAATGTGTTAAAACATGCTACTTTATGTCTTTCTCTTTCCACCTCACTAAATGTAAAGCTTACAAACCTTTCAAACCTTTATAAGTTTGTCCCAACGAAGTTTACTCATCAAGTTTCATGTAAATATTGCCGTTTCTTTGGCTATATCGCCCAGCCCTGAACTCTCTCTCACACACACACACACACACACACACTCTCAGGCGACGATCACATCTGTTAGACTGTCGTTTGCGACGCGAGCGAGCAGCAATATCCTCCGTTCACTGTGTTTTCTCTGTGGTAACACTAATTTATGAGGGCTTTCATGTAGTTCTTCATGTTTACAGAGTTGATGTTTATGAACCAGCTTACTTGAATGTTTAACTCCATGTCTCTGTCCCTGCGTGGATCTGGTCCGAGCAGACGCATCCACGCGCTAGCCGTTTACGGTTAAAGATACTGACTGTTAGGTTTGTTTTCTGTGTTAAAGGAGTCATTCACCCGGAGATCATTTACCTTCACTAAAGCAGAGGTTTAGCAGCATGTTTGAGCTGCTCTTTTCCACACAATGGGCCTTAATCATGAAACTAGCCTCACTAACAAATGTGCGCGTAAAATGGAAAACTTCGTACACCACAGATTTGGCAGTTAAATGCGTGTATATTACGTCCTTAATCCTGTGATATCCGTAAACGTGAGGAAAAAAGCGTTATCCTAAATAAACCATGGAGATCAATCAGATTTAGCCGTACATATATGATCCAGAATCCAGAAAACACACGACCGTGAACCTTAATCGCTGGGACCGCTCCATCTTTCAGCATTAGACGAGCTACAAATCCGCCGTCGAACTGGGCCTTGTTTAATCACTGTCCCATTAAAGGGATAGTTCACCCAAAAATGAAAATAAGCCCATGATTTACTCACCCTCAAGTCATCCGAGGTGTGTGTGACATTCTTCTTTCAGACGAATAAAATCGGAGTTATATTACAAAAGTCCAAGCTAATCCAAGCTTTAGAATTGGATTTATAGTTGCTCTGTTTTTGAAGTCCATAAAAAGTGCATCTGTCCGTCATATAACTGCTCCACACGTGTTAATAAAGGCCTTCTGAAGCGAATCGATGCGTTTGTGTAAGAAAAATATCCATATTTAAAACTTTATCAAGTAAACTTTAGGCCGCCCGCTTTCCCTGTTCAATTTATGGAAAAATAGTTGAAAGTGCCCCTGCGGATGGAAAGACTAACGCTCAGGTCCGCTCGTCATGACGTCACAAACACATCTTGAGTTTCACTTTCAACATTCAACACTTTTCCACAGAAAGCGGTCGGCCGAAAGTTTACTTGATAAAGTTTTAAATATGGATATTTTTCTTACACAAACGCATCGATTCACCTCAGAAGGCCTTTATTATCACCTCAGAGCCGTGTGGAGCAGTTATATGACGGACAGATGCACTTTTTATGGACTTCAAAAACAGAGCAACTATTACTGTTATTATAAAGCTGGGATTAGCCTGGACTTTTGTAATATAACTCAGATTTTATTCGTCTGAAAGAAGAATGTCTAACACACCTCGGATGACTTGAGGGTGAGTAAATCATGGGCTAATTTTCATTTTTGGGTGAACTATCCCTTTAACGCTGGGTTCTTTGGGAAGCTGTGCAGGGTTGTCTTGCCCTGACAACCAAAAACACACTTCTTTGGTGACATTGTTGATTTCGTGAGCCGGCTTCCCTAAAGCGTTTGATCTCTTGCTCCCCTTCCGGGAAAAGAGCCCTTGTTGACGTCACTTTGGCCCATACTTGAAAAAAACTTTCTGAAACTTGTGACAAACCGGAAGGGGTATTTTTGGCACAGAATCAAACGTCCAACTTATTACGAGCGATGTACACACACACATTTGTTCTGCTCGTGTTTCATGAATGAGGCCCAATGAAAGCAGACGGGCTGGCAAGCCTGAAAACCACACAACATAAAATAAAGTCTTTTTCATTTTCTCACTCAGAGCTGTCATCCGAGTCGGGATAAAGCTGTGCGTTGTGTATGGAAAAGAGCAGGCCAATATTCCTCATTTCCGAGTGAACTGTTCCTTTAAGCTTCAATGTAGCAGTTTCTCTTAAGTGTACTTTTTTATTATTTAAATGAGCGATGCAATAATCTGCTGCATGATCATTTTACTATATGCTCTGATTATTTTGACTGTCCTGTTGGTTTTTAACTCCTAATTTAAATGTCTTGTTGTAGTCTCTAAATGCTTAATAGCATCTTCCTGACGTGCCAAAGGGTTTTTCTTCTGCTTTGCCTGTACTTTTGCACTTGAGTTGGACGGGAAAGGTGGACACAGACCTACTTTACTTCATTAATCCCAGACGGGAGATGGAGTAATCCTCGTTCAGAGTTAGTTAATCCTCTCTGTAGTGGAACTCAGTTGCAGGAGAGCTTTGGTACTACACTAGTCGGGTGTTCACTCGCCCCAGTGACATCACTTCCTTTTCTGACCCATGATGACCAATGAAACGAGTCGCCTGGTTCATGTTCTTCCACTCCCGACGGCATCATAACTCCGGTGTTTGTAGCTGGAAAAAAAACACGTAATTCCATTTTAAATAGTTTCCCGTTATGTTTTATAATTGTATAACACATTGGTACTGCCACATTAAAGAATCCTATGATGAAAATATGATTTTTGTAATTGTTACATTAATAAAATCTAAATTAAGCACGGCTGTTTAAACTTCATTTCTTCTTTTAGCAGTGTTTTCAGACGTTTATGGGATGTACAATTCTATACATTTCTACAATCTGTGGTGTTTTCATGGTGCCGTCCCGCAGGTCATGTGATGCAGTTCCTGTGATGAGTCACCAGATGGCGTCATATCCTACTTCAGTGTGTGAGCACCATAAAGAGGATTATATAAACATCAAATATCAGGTGAAATATTATTTCCGGATGACGAGAACGTCACATGGCAGAAGGAAGATTATTTGTCATCCAGCGAAAGGAAAACACAGCTCGTGTTGATCCAAATGTGGCTAAAAGAAGAAAAAATCTCACTTTTATTTTTTAATAACTTTCTTTCAACTTTTTTCAGTGAGCTTTTGTAAATGTATTGTCATACTCGTGTGAGAATATTAGTTTTTTTTCCAGATTTTGCTTTACTTCCCTAGAAGTCTGGAGTGTGTGGATTCAGATGGACAAACTATTCAATGACAGGCACATAAGAAATCAAATATGTTCAAAAATATGTTAAAAAATACAGCACATGCAGGTCTGGCGGTGTGCAATAATTGAGCCATTTGCGTCCATAATGAGGTTTAAAACGGGCATAAATGTGAAACATATACTATCCTTGAAAATACCAGAACGTTCTGGGAATGTTAGATTCAACAAAAAACCAAACGGGAACCATATGAGAACGTTAGAGGAACATTGTGTGTGCTGAGAATTATGGGGGTGCAATATTAATGACTTTAACAATAAAAAACGGATTACTACTTTTACTATTCTAATGGGATTGTCTTGCACCTCAACAGAAGTCAAATAAACGCTTTGTCTCGGGACAGGTGTGTATGCTAAAATAACATTTTCTTTTCTAATAAGCACCATGTGTACACTAACAAACTGGTCAACGCTCTTAAAGCCATAGCTATCCAATACGCCATATTTCAATTAAAAAAGTTTGGTGATTTTCAAAGTATATATATATATATGTGTGTATCATATCGCGCACTGTGTGTATTATTTAATACATTTAAGCTACTTTTTCAGTCAGAAATCCAGTTGATCGACTCAGGCGCTACACAAATGAACTATGTTAGACATTTTAAACCAAGTACACCGTTTTGTGATTTTATATTTGTGTTGTGTAAGTCAATAATACATTGATAAACAATGACGGCAGACTTAGATATGTTTTTTATTCGCTACACCATTCGATTTTCGTCATATAACACTGTTGCCATGGTTACGTTGGCGCTAGTGCCAATATAGCGCTCTTGACTAACTTGAAATCATACTTTTTATGGTTTATGGTTAATATTTTATCATATTTTAAGTGACCTCCCTGAAAAAAGATTGGTGGATATTTTTCTCAGGAGAAGTGTGTATCCTGCGTTTTAATCGCTTTCGTCTTATAAAATGTTATTAAATAGTAAGCACTGTTATAAATAATTACTTAAGAAAACAACTGATTATTGACATGAATATTTGTAGAAATATCAGCTTTGTTTTCTAATAAACACCATACAAACTTGTCAACGTTAGCTATCCAATACGCCTTATATCAATATAAAAAAGAAAGAAAAAGTTTGGTGATTTCAAAAGCATATATATAGTATTACGCAGTGTGTGAATTATTTAATAACTTTACGCTACTTTTTCTGTCAGAAATCCAGTTGGTTGAAGCTCAACTCACACCACAAACAAACTGTTAAAGACATTTTAAACCAAGTACACTGTTTTGTGATTTATATTTGTAGTGTAAGTCAATAATACATTGTAATAATAATGAAAGCAGACCTAGATATGTTTTTTTTATTCGGTACACAATTCGCTTTTCGTCATATAACACTGTTGCCATGGTTACTTTCTCGCGCTAAAGTGCTTCGCGCGTGCCAGTTTAGTACTAACTTGAAATCATACTATTTGAGGTTACTATAGCGTTTAAAATATTCCCTCAAATAATTCATCCCCTGAAAATAGATGATAGTTTTCTAAAAAAAAAAAAAAAAAACTGTGGTCACCGCGGCAGATGTCTGTGAAATAGGATCGATTGGTGGATGTTTGGACTGGGTTTGGAGACGTTTTGACGGGCACCACACTAACTGACTCCGCCCTCCGGTACCTGTAAATCTGCCCTAAACGCGCCGAATGAATAGATCGGAGCTGAACGCAACACGTTACCGAACGAGAGCGGGGTGATTAGACGGCAGTCTGTCCATCGGAGAGCGCACGGGAGATCAGCGGGGGAAACTGCGTTCGCGGACGGTCACGCGGGCTTTAAATCGTGGGAATGTTTTTCATCATGATAAATATCCACCATACGACCTCGTTTTAAGACGTACCGACGCCGTTCTAGTAGGAGTTTACGTGCGTTTCGAGGCCGACTGTTCAACTGCGCGTCCGTGGAGAACCGAAGAGCGGGCGAGAGCGACGAGCGCAGCGGGAGGAGAGTGCACGCACACGGGGACACGCGCGGGGTTGTCCGCCCTGCCAAACATGGCTGATCGTCAGGTGTGGGGCGCTGCCGGGATCTCCAGAAAGACGCTCGATGCTCCCCACTGAAGAAGATGAAGATAACGACGGTGATGAGAAGCAGCTCTCCACAGTAATGACCTTTCCCATCGAGCATTCAAAAGCGGGTCCGTCCTCGGTTCGGAAGATGGATGTGATCATCCCCTACACCTCCGACGTGCCCTGTGACCCTGTGAACGGTCAGAAGATGTGGTGGGCTTTCCTCGCCTCCTCCATGGTCACTTTCTTTGGGGGTCTCTTCATCATCCTTCTGTGGAGAACTCTCAAGTACCTGTGGACGGTGTGTTGCCACTGCAAGGGGAAAAAGAAGGTAAATGACACCTGTTTTTAGGTCAAAAGTTTGGGCACCCTTCCCAGATGTCCACAGGATCCTTGTTATTTGAAGACAAAAACATTTGCAGTTGGGGCGTTTTTTTTATTTGCCCACTGGGCTAAACATGTTGGGTTATCTTCATTTTTTCTTTATGTTGTTGGGTTATTTCAGTTATGACCCAGCAGTTTAAATGGTTCCCGCACTTCGATGGTTTAAATTTTTAACGGTCTGGTGGCAGCCAACGGTCATCAATTAGCCTACTTCACCCCCAAAATACAGTTAAAATAAATGTTTTAGATATGTCAGAAACATCATCACACGTTCCTCCTTAAATCGTGCTCAAAATCACCTCATAAAGCATTTGGGTTAAATATGGTCCCTGCGCTTTGATGGTTCAAATTTTAACGGTCCAGTGGCAGCCAACGGTCATCAATTACTTCACCCCCCCAAAATACAGTAATAATAAATGTTTTATATATTTCAGAAACATCACGAAGTGCTCATCATCACACGTTCCTCCTTAAATCGTGTTCAAAATCACCTCATAAAGCAGTTGGGGTACTTTCCCGGGCTTTGACGGTTCAAATTTTAACAGTCAGTTGACAGTTTAACGGTCATCAATTACTTCACACAATTAAAATACAACTACAATAAATGTTCTCTATATGTCAGAGAGCAGATAGTGCCACCACACTCCTTTAATTATCACCTCACAAAGGAAGAGGCTTAAATACAATTATAGCGCAGCAGTTGGGTTAAATGGCCCAAATTTTAGTTGAAAGTCAACGGACATCAATTACTTCACACAATAGAAATGCAATCATAATACATGTTTTAGATATACCAAGCATCATAACACACATTCTAACTTCAATAGTTTTTAAAATCACCTCATAAAGAAAGAATAGGCTCAAATGCTGGTATAGTGCAGCGGTTGGGTTAAACGCGGTTCCCGCACTTTTCTGGTTCAAATTTAAACGGTCCGGTGACAACAACGGACATCAATTACTTCACACAATTACAACCATTATGTTTTAGATAGTGCTCATCATAACACGTTCTTCCTTCAAGTGTGTTTAAAATCACCTCATAAAGAAAGATGAGGCTCAAACACAAGAGTTTTCATTTGTCACTACATCATGTTCAGAGTTTACGTCACTTTAATATTATTTTAACACGTGGGAAACAGTCAGAAAGAAGAATGAGTGGATGTCAAAAACATTTTATTTTGATAGTGTATGAAAAAGCATTCAGGTATGTGCTTTTATTTATTGTAGCTCAGCTTTTGGAGGTCTTAACACATGCTGTTAAAACATAAACCATGAATCCACTGGAAGTGTCTACCACTTGTGTGAATGTAAATGTAGTTTTGCTCCGCGGTATAATATTAGATGTTGGTTTTTGTGAGTGCTTGAGTTGAGTAAATCTTACCCACGAGTGAACATGATGAGTTAGCGCTTCGGGTTCTTACTGAAGTTATGGAGATTGTTCAAAAAGTGATTTCCCTGTGATGAAAATAGAAAAGGACATTTTGTGACATACTTTGGCTCATGGCTTCCCTGAAATTATGTTTTACTGATAAAATATGAACCATGTCGGTTTAGATAAACCGACACATCTACCAAATTGCAAAATGTAATGTAAACAGAAAAGTCTTGACGCATGAAGAGGTTTTAGGCCTTATCTCATTTTGACTCAAAGATTTAAAGCTGTTAGTTGCTAGGCTAGTTGTCTAAATGATTTCTTGGCAACATTTGCTAAGGGTTTCTGAGAGGTTGCGATGCTAATTCTAGATAGGGTTTGCTTTTGTAGATGTTAAAATCGGTGTTCCTGGAAAAGTGGTTTCTTGTCAACCAACAGCTGTAGGCTATATGAGATAAAATCAACACGAAACGCCGTTCATATCCCAGTTTACATCCATAATGGATGTTTGTTGGAAAATAATGCACTTGATTGTATCAGTGTGCGATTGGTTGGATGGTGAAAAGTGTCGTTATGTGACACAAAAATAAAGATAATAGTCATTGATGGTATCAGCTAAATGGAAAGGCATTTCAGAGATGGAAAGACAAACTTTTGTTTCGTTACAATTACAAGTGCCATTGAGTAATTCTCAGTAAGATCTGGGACTGGTTACATAAACCGCAATGACTAGTCTTACAAGTTAAACATAATTTTCTTTTGTTATGTAAAAAGTTTATGCAGCCGGTTCCAGGAATGAGTTAATATTGACAATATTTTGATTTCATGTTGACTTTAGATGTTATAAACTGTGTTCACACACTGCGATTTCATTAACTTCACAATATTCTTGTTTTGTTTGTTTCTCGGTCTACACAATTATTGAAGATTAATGAGTGATTTTTAAGCAATTTAGTTGAGTATAGCCTGCCGTGCATATGATTATGCGTTTACACCTGTAGCTGCATGAGCGCTGGTGGTTTGATAGAAGCACAGAGAAAGAAGACGAGAGCATCTGTTCTGTTAGCAGAGACGTACGAGAGCTTTGCTTGCGTCTTTTCCCCATGTTTGACGTGGAGCCAGTGGTCAGGAATAGGTTGAGTTTTTTTACTGCCATTGTGTAGTCTGCCCACACACACACACACACACACACACACACACACACCACAGCTGTTGCTTTCATTACAGGCCTGTCAAACATAGTTGTGTTCATTCTGCGAGACATTTCAGGAAGCCCTTTTCTCCTGTTCAGCGGCCCGTTCCACTGAAACACACGACTCTGATTGAAAGTCAACATGAAATCAATATTCACTCTGCTTGTTTTCTAAATACATGTTCTTGGTCTTGTTGTGAATTATTCATATTAGGGATTCACTGATATGATAGGGATATACCGATCATTTTTTATATTTGAGAGCCGATAACCGATATATTGGTCGATATACCTAAATCCACATTTTTATATCAAAACAAAAGTCTCACCATTAAAGCCATGACTCAAGCACACAATTATGATGTCCTCATTATGATTTAATATAGCCGATATGACACACATGTTGCTCTGAACTGTATTTTCCTTTTTTGAAGTGATTCCAATCATATTTCAAGCAATTCAAACCCATCATGGTGAATCTGAAGTGTCTCAGCTGAAGGAAATAATACATTATCTATCATTATCGGCTTTAATATATCGGACAAATGTTCTTGTCGGGCCAATAACGCTAACATTAAAAATGAACATTTTGGCTGATATATCATGCATCCCTAATTCATATGTGACTGTTCTGAATTGTGACATCAAATTAGGTCTGTCACTAACGATTATTATGGTAATCGAGTAATCTATTGATTATTCTGATGTTTAATCGAGTAGTCTAGCACTTATTCTGACGATAAATCGCATTATCCCAATTATTCTGTCTATTAGACAAGTAGTATATCACTTATTACGTCGGTTAGTCGAGTAATCTATCGCTTATTCTACCGATTAATCGAGTAACATATCGATTATGACGATTGATCGAGTAGCCTAACACTTATTCTGACGATTAATTGTGTAGCCTATCACTTATTTTGCCGTTTTATCAGGTTATCTCGATTATTCTGACAATTAAGCGGGTAGTCTATCACTTATGCCGATTAGTCGAGTATCTATCGATTATTCTGACGATTGATCCAGTACTCTATCGCTTATTATGACGATTAGTCGAGTAATCTATCGTTTATTCTGATGGATAATCGAGTAATCTTTCACTTAATCTGATGATTAGTCGAGTAATCGATCTATTTTTCTGACGTTTAATCGAGCAATCTATCACTTATTCTGACGATTAATCACGTTATCTCGATTATTTTGTCTATTAGACGAGTATTTTATCACTTATTGTGTCGCTTAGTAGAGTAATCTATCGCTTATTCTACCGAGCTTTTAACGATTAATCAAGTAGCCTAGCACTTATTCTGACGATTAATCGTGGCGTCTATCACTTATTCTGACGATTAGTCTCGTTATCTATAGATTATTCTGGCGATTAAACGGTAGTCTATCACTTATTGTGGCGATTAGTCGCGTGATCTATCGATTATTCTGGTGACTAGTTCAGTGATCTATCAATTATTTTGACGGTTAGTCAAGTAATCTATCGCTTGTTCTGATGATTAATCGAGTAATCTATCACTTATTCTGATGATTAGTTGAGTAATTTATCTATTTTTCTGACGTTTAATAGAGTAATCTATCTCTTATTCTGACGATTAATAGACGCGTAGTGGGATATTTTTTGTGGTAATAAAAATAGACCTAAGCAAACAATAGCCAGTAAAATGACTTCAAAATACATATCATAACAACGAGGCAATAATATTTAGTTACGTAAATTCATTTTATTTATCAGATAAGTGCAACACAAAACTCACGTGACTTTGCCTCAACAGAGAATGTGATTGGATAACTGGGTCAACCAGTCGGTTCGGTCGTTCTGAAACGCCTGAGCCGAAGTCTGTGATCAGAATGATTCAATTTCCCATTCCCAAACACAAGATCACATGACAGCGTTTATTGCGTTTCGTCTGCCGCTCTAAGACGCAACTCATTTATTGTGCGAAAGAAGAGCCCTGATTGCAGCGACTTCCATTTTTATTACTTGCGTCAATTTCCCAGGAGGTGGCGATTTTGTTCTCTTGAACACATGGGATGGAAACGCTTTTATGTCATATTTCAATTTTGCGCATAAGTTAAAGATGCACTATGTAACATTTTTCAGTAAAATATCCAAAAACCACAAGGCCAGTGTTATATATTTTGTTCAGTTGAGTACTTACAATATCACAAAATGTAAATCGTGAGATGCTATTGTAACCAATGAACCGGGATGTGTGAGGGCGTGGCCTGTCGATGACATCATATCCGCGTTCCCCTCGGTTACCGCTTTACTCATAGCAGCCTATCCCGATTCTTTAACCGGCTGTGAGGTGAAGACCACATGTCCCAAGATTCTGCGCTCAAACGCTCCTTTGTTTTGAACAGGCGACCTCTAGCGGACGGAAAACTTACATAGTGCACCTTTAAGTTCGCAACTTTGGAAGGTAACCAATATTCTGAAGAGTATGTCATTATGGGATCAGCATTTTCACCCCCCAAAACATTTTATCCATTAAAAATATAACATTTCTATTGAATTGTAGGTCAAATATAAGGCACATCATCATCCACACGTCCGCTGTTCTTAAAGTGATAGTTCACCCAAAAATGATAATTGTGAAATGAATACTCACCCTAATATTATTCCAGACCTGTGTAACTTTATCTCTTTTATCAGAACACAACATTAGCGCACAAAACACCTTCTTTTATGTTGAAGAAAGTCAAAGAGAATTGCAGTAAATAATGACTCAGTGTGATTTGTTTGAGTGAACTGTCCACTTAATACTTGTTGAAACATGTTTTTGTTCCACGGTGATTCAGATCTGGCCGATCCAGTGAACGTAGCGTTAATTTAACCACTCTATCCGTCCATCTTCTCCTCTCACTTACTCTGTTTTCATACATGCATCTTCCTCATTCAAACTGCCATGTCACTCTCCTATAGTGTGCGTGAATCAGATGCTTGTTGCCAAGCAACAGGCGGCATATTCATTATTGAGCTGGGAAATATCCCCTTATGTAATTGTGCTTTTCCAGAGACCACACACACACACACACACACACACACACCTGTCAGAGTGTGTGATCAGCAGTGTGTTTCTTCAGCACAAACACATTTACATGCAGAATCTACAGGCGTCACGCACACAATCTGAGCCAGGAATAGAAGTCCACAGTCTGATCTCCTTCAGATGGCTTTGATAATGTTGATGTTCTGATGATTCTGCTGTTTACTCGTTACTTTTGCTCGCACATAATTAAAGCATTAATATGCATGAGAAATCATATGCAAATTCCCGATACCTATACTATACCTATGCAACCATCACGGATGCGCACAACACAATATCAATGCTAAAGCGATATATATCGTGCAGCCCTAATAATAATGTAACTTTTAGGGGTCCTAACGTGCCCCTTTTTACAAGATGTAAAATAAGCCTCTGATGTCTGAGTGTGTGTGTGTGATGTGTGAAGATCAAAATACCCCTCAGGTCATTTTTATAGCTTGTTGAAAATAAAATTGTGAGCAAAAACGCACCGTTTTTGTATGTGTCCCTTTAAATGCAAATGTGCTGCTGCTCCCGGCCCCCTTTCTAGAAGAGGGCGGAGCTTCAAGAGCTAACGTTAGCAGCTCTGATGACCTCACGCAGACACACACTGAAACTGTTTAGGCTTTTATGATCAAACCGGAGTCGGGCAATGATGCACTTTTATGATGATGGATGCACTTTTATGATGGATAGATGTACTTTTATGATGATGGATGTACTTTTATGATGATGGATGCACTTTTATGATGATAGATGCACTTTTATGATGATGGATGTACTTTTATGATGATAGATGCACTTTTATGATGATGGATGCACTTTTATGATCAATAGATGCACTTTTATGATGGATGGATGCACTTTTATGATGGGCAGATTCACTTTTATGATGGATGGATGCACTTTTATGATCAATAGATGCACTTTTATGATGGATGGATGCACTTTTATGATGATGGATGCACTTTTATGATGGATAGATGCACTTTTATGATGGAAAGATGCACTTTTATGATGGATAGATGCATTTTTATGATGAATGGATGCACTTTTATGATCAATAGATGCACTTTTATGATGGATGGATGCACTTTTATGATGATGGATGCACTTTTATGATGGGCAGATTCACTTTTATGATGATGGATGCACTTTTATGATGGGCAGATTCACTTTTATGATGGATGGATGCACTTTTATGATCAATAGATGCACTTTTATGATGGATGGATGCACTTTTATGATGATGGATGCACTTTTATGATGGGCAGATTCACTTTTATGATGGATGGATGCACTTTTATGATCAATAGATGCACTTTTATGATGGATGGATGCACTTTTATATGGATGGATGCACTTTTATGATGGATGGATGCACTTTTATGATGGACAGATACACTTTTATGATGGGCAGATTCACATTTATGATGGATAGATGCACTTTTATGATGGATGGATGCACTTTTATGATCAATAGATGCACTTTTATGATGGATGGATGCACTTTTATGATGGATGGATGCACTTTTATGAACAATAGATGCACTTTTATGATGGATAGATGCACTTTTATGATGGATAGATGCACTTTTATGATGGATGGATACACTTTTATGATGATAGATGCACTTTTATGATGGATGGATGCACTTTTATGATCAATAGATGCACTTTTATGATGGATGGATGCACTTTTATGATGGATAGATGCACTTTTATGATGGATAGATGCACTTTTATGATGGATAGATGCACTTTTATGATGGATAGATGCACTTTTATGATGGATGGATGCACTTTTATGATGATAGATGCACTTTTATGATGGATGGATGCACTTTTATGATCAATAGATGCACTTTTATGATGGATGGATGCACTTTTATGAACAATAGATGCACTTTTATGATGGATAGATGCACTTTTATGATGGATAGATGCACTTTTATGAACAATAGATGCACTTTTATGATGGATAGATGCACTTTTATGAACAATAGATGCACTTTTATGATGGATAGATGCACTTTTATGATGGATGGATGCACTTTTATGATGGATGGATGCACTTTTATGATGGATGGATGCACTTTTATGATGGATGGATGCACTTTTATGAACAATAGATGCACTTTTATGATGGATGGATGCACTTTTATGATGGATGGATGCACTTTTATGATGGATGGATGCACTTTTATGAACAATAGATGCACTTTTATGATGGATGGATGCACTTTTATGAACAATAGATGCACTTTTATGATGGATGGATGCACTTTTATGATGGAAAGATGCACTTTTATGATGGATGGATGCACTTTTATAGTGGATAGATGCACTTTTATGATGGAAAGGTGCACTTTTATGATGGATGAATGCACTTTTATGATGGATGGATGCACTTTTATGATGGATAGATGCACTTTTATGATGGAAAGATGCACTTTTATGATGGCTAGATGCACTTTTATGATGGAAAGATGCACTTTTATGTTGGATAGATGCACTTTTATGATGGATAGATGCACTTTTATGATGGATAGATGCACTTTTATGATGGAAAGATGCACTTTTATGATGGATAGATGCACTTTTATGATGGATGAATGCACTTTTATGATGGATGGATGCACTTTTATGATGGATAGATGCACTTTTATAGTGGATAGATGCACTTTTATGATGGAAAGATGCACTGTTATGATGGACAGAAGCACTGTTATGATGGACAGATGCACTTTTATGATGGAAAGATGCACTTTTATGATGGATGGATGCACTTTTATAGTGGATGGATGCACTTTTATGATGGAAAGATGCACTTTTATGATGGAAAGATGCACTTTTATGATGGATGGATGCACTTTTATGATGGATGGGTGCACTTTTATGATGGATGGGTGCACTTTTATGATGGATAGATGCCCTTTTATGATGGATGGGTGCACTTTTATGATGGATGGATGCACTTTTATAGTGGATGGATGCACTTTTATGATGGAAAGATGCACTTTTATGATGGATAGATGCACTTTTATGATGGAAAGATGCACTTTTATGATGGATGGGTGCACTTTTATGATGGATGGATGCACTTTTATGATGGACAGATGCCCTTTTATGATGGATGGATGCACTTTTATGATGGATAGATGCACTTTTATGATGGAAAGATGCACTTTTATGATGGATGGATGCACTTTTATAGTGGATAGATGCACTTTTATGATGGATGGGTGCACTTTTATGATGGATGGATGCACTTTTATGATGGACAGATGCCCTTTTATGATGGAAAGATGCACTTTTATGATGGACAGAAATCCCTTTTATGATGGATGGGTGCACTTTTATGATGGATAGATGCACTTTTATGATGGACAGATGCCCTTTTATGATGGAAAGATGCACTTTTATGATGGACAGAAATCCCTTTTATGATGGATGGGTGCACTTTTATGATGGATGGATGCACTTTTATGATGGACAGATGCCCTTTTATGATGGATAGATGCACTTTTATGATGGATAGATGCACTTTTATGATGGATAGATGCACTTTTATGATGGATGGATGCACTTTTATGATGATAGATGCACTTTTATGATGGATGGATGCACTTTTATGATCAATAGATGCACTTTTATGATGGATGGATGCACTTTTATGAACAATAGATGCACTTTTATGATGGATAGATGCACTTTTATGATGGATAGATGCACTTTTATGAACAATAGATGCACTTTTATGATGGATAGATGCACTTTTATGAACAATAGATGCACTTTTATGATGGATAGATGCACTTTTATGATGGATAGATGCACTTTTATGATGGATGGATGCACTTTTATGATGGATGGATGCACTTTTATGATGGATGGATGCACTTTTATGATGGATGGATGCACTTTTATGAACAATAGATGCACTTTTATGATGGATGGATGCACTTTTATGATGGATGGATGCACTTTTATGATGGATGGATGCACTTTTATGAACAATAGATGCACTTTTATGATGGATGGATGCACTTTTATGAACAATAGATGTACTTTTATGATGGATGGATGCACTTTTATGATGGAAAGATGCACTTTTATGATGGATGGATGCACTTTTATAGTGGATAGATGCACTTTTATGATGGAAAGGTGCACTTTTATGATGGATAGATGCACTTTTATGATGGATGGATGCACTTTTATGATGGATAGATGCACTTTTATGATGGAAAGATGCACTTTTATGATGGCTAGATGCACTTTTATGATGGAAAGATGCACTTTTATGTTGGATAGATGCACTTTTATGATGGATAGATGCACTTTTATGATGGATAGATGCACTTTTATGATGGAAAGATGCACTTTTATGATGGATAGATGCACTTTTATGATGGATGAATGCACTTTTATGATGGATGGATGCACTTTTATGATGGATAGATGCACTTTTATAGTGGATAGATGCACTTTTATGATGGAAAGATGCACTGTTATGATGGACAGATGCACTGTTATGATGGACAGATGCACTTTTATGATGGAAAGATGCACTTTTATGATGGATGGATGCACTTTTATAGTGGATGGATGCACTTTTATGATGGAAAGATGCACTTTTATGATGGAAAGATGCACTTTTATGATGGATGGATGCACTTTTATGATGGATAGATGCACTTTTATGATGGATGGGTGCACTTTTATGATGGATGGATGCACTTTTATGATGGATAGATGCCCTTTTATGATGGATGGGTGCACTTTTATGATGGATGGATGCACTTTTATAGTGGATGGATGCACTTTTATGATGGAAAGATGCACTTTTATGATGGATAGATGCAGTTTTATGATGGAAAGATGCACTTTTATGATGGATGGGTGCACTTTTATGATGGATGGATGCACTTTTATGATGGACAGATGCCCTTTTATGATGGATGGGTGCACTTTTATGATGGAAAGATGCACTTTTATGATGGAAAGATGCACTTTTATGATGGATGGATGCACTTTTATAGTGGATAGATGCACTTTTATGATGGATGGGTGCACTTTTATGATGGATGGATGCACTTTTATGATGGACAGATGCCCTTTTATGATGGAAAGATGCACTTTTATGATGGACAGAAATCCCTTTTATGATGGATGGGTGCACTTTTATGATGGATGGATGCACTTTTATGATGGACAGATGCCCTTTTATGATGGAAAGATGCACTTTTATGATGGACAGAAATCCCTTTTATGATGGATGGGTGCACTTTTATGATGGATGGATGCACTTTTATGATGGACAGATGCCCTTTTATGATGGAAAGATGCACTTTTATGATGGACAGAAATCCCTTTTATGATGGATAGATGCCCTTTTATGATGGAAAGATGCACTTTTATGATGGACAGAAATCCCTTTTATGATGGATGGATGCACTTTTATAGTGGATGGATGCACTTTTATGATGGAAAGATGCACTTTTATGATGGATAGATGCACTTTTATGATGGAAAGATGCACTTTTATGATGGATGGATGCACTTTTATAGTGGATAGATGCACTTTTATGATGGATAGATGCACTTTTATGATGGATGGGTGCACTTTTATGATGGAAAGATGCACTTTTATGATGGATGGATGCACTTTTATAGTGGATAGATGCACTTTTATGATGGATAGATGCACTTTTATGATGGATGGGTGCACTTTTATGATGGATGGATGCACTTTTATGATGGACAGATGCCCTTTTATGATGGATGGATGCACTTATATGATGGATAGATGCACTTATATGATGGATAGATGCACTTATATGATGGAAAGATGCACTTTTATGATGGATGGATGCACTTTTATGATGGATGGATGCACTTTTATGATGGAAAGATGCACTTTTATGATGGACAGATGCCCTTTTATGATGGATAGATGCACTTTTATGATGGATAGATGCACTTATATGATGGAAAGATGCACTTTTATGATGGATGGATGCACTTTTATGATGGAAAGATGCACTTTTATGATGGATGGATGCACTTTTATGATGGATAGATGTACTTTTATGATGGATGGATGCACTTTTATGATGGATAGATGTACTTTTATGATGATGGATGCCCTTTTATGATGGATAGATGCACTTTTATGATGGATAGATGCACTTATATGATGGAAAGATGCACTTTTATAGTGGATAGATGCACTTTTATGATGGATAGATGCACTTTTATGATGGATGGGTGCACTTTTATGATGGAAAGATGCACTTTTATGATGGATGGATGCACTTTTATAGTGGATAGATGCACTTTTATGATGGATAGATGCACTTTTATGATGGATGGGTGCACTTTTATGATGGATGGATGCACTTTTATGATGGACAGATGCCCTTTTATGATGGATGGATGCACTTATATGATGGATAGATGCACTTATATGATGGATAGATGCACTTATATGATGGAAAGATGCACTTTTATGATGGATGGATGCACTTTTATGATGGAAAGATGCACTTTTATGATGGACAGATGCCCTTTTATGATGGATAGATGCACTTTTATGATGGATAGATGCACTTATATGATGGAAAGATGCACTTTTATGATGGATGGATGCACTTTTATGATGGAAAGATGCACTTTTATGATGGATGGATGCACTTTTATGATGGATAGATGTACTTTTATGATGGATGGATGCACTTTTATGATGGATAGATGTACTTTTATGATGATGGATGCACTATTATGATGGATAGATGTACTTTTATGATGATGGATGCACTTTTATGATGGAAAGATGCACTTTTATGATGGATGGATGCACTTTTATGATGGAAAGGTGCACTTTTATGATGGATAGATGCACTTTTATGATGGATGGATGCACTTTTATGATGGAAAGATGCACTTTTATGATGGATAGATGCACTTTTATGATGGATAGATGCACTTTTATGATGGAAAGATGCACTTTTATGTTGGATAGATGCACTTTTATGATGGATAGATGCACTTTTATGATGGAAAGATGCACTTTTATGTTGGATAGATGCACTTTTATGATGGATAGATGCACTTTTATGATGGATAGATGCACTTTTATGATGGAAAGATGCACTTTTATGATGGATAGATGCACTTTTATGATGGATGAATGCACTTTTATGATGGATGGATGCACTTTTATGATGGATAGATGCACTTTTATAGTGGATAGATGCACTTTTATGATGGAAAGATGCACTGTTATGATGGACAGATGCACTGTTATGATGGACAGATGCACTTTTATGATGGAAAGATGCACTTTTATGATGGATGGATGCACTTTTATAGTGGATGGATGCACTTTTATGATGGAAAGATGCACTTTTATGATGGAAAGATGCACTTTTATGATGGATGGATGCACTTTTATGATGGATAGATGCACTTTTATGATGGATAGATGCACTTATATGATGGAAAGATGCACTTTTATGATGGATGGATGCACTTTTATGATGGAAAGATGCACTTTTATGATGGATGGATGCACTTTTATGATGGATAGATGTACTTTTATGATGGATGGATGCACTTTTATGATGGAAAGGTGCACTTTTATGATGGATAGATGCACTTTTATGATGGATGGATGCACTTTTATGATGGATAGATGCACTTTTATGATGGAAAGATGCACTTTTATGATGGATAGATGCACTTTTATGATGGATAGATGCACTTTTATGATGGAAAGATGCACTTTTATGTTGGATAGATGCACTTTTATGATGGATAGATGCACTTTTATGATGGAAAGATGCACTTTTATGTTGGATAGATGCACTTTTATGATGGATAGATGCACTTTTATGATGGATAGATGCACTTTTATGATGGAAAGATGCACTTTTATGATGGATAGATGCACTTTTATGATGGATGAATGCACTTTTATGATGGATGGATGCACTTTTATGATGGATAGATGCACTTTTATAGTGGATAGATGCACTTTTATGATGGAAAGATGCACTGTTATGATGGACAGATGCACTGTTATGATGGACAGATGCACTTTTATGATGGATGGATGCACTTTTATAGTGGATGGATGCACTTTTATGATGGAAAGATGCACTTTTATGATGGAAAGATGCACTTTTATGATGGATGGATGCACTTTTATGATGGATAGATGCACTTTTATGATGGATGGGTGCACTTTTATGATGGATGGATGCACTTTTATGATGGATAGATGCCCTTTTATGATGGATGGGTGCACTTTTATGATGGATGGATGCACTTTTATAGTGGATGGATGCACTTTTATGATGGAAAGATGCACTTTTATGATGGATAGATGCACTTTTATGATGGAAAGATGCACTTTTATGATGGATGGGTGCACTTTTATGATGGATGGATGCACTTTTATGATGGACAGATGCCCTTTTATGATGGATGGGTGCACTTTTATGATGGAAAGATGCACTTTTATGATGGAAAGATGCACTTTTATAATGGATGGATGCACTTTTATAGTGGATAGATGCACTTTTATGATGGATAGATGCACTTTTATGATGGATGGATGCACTTTTATGATGGACAGATGCCCTTTTATGATGGATGGGTGCACTTTTATGATGGATAGATGCCCTTTTATGATGGATGGATGCACTTTTATAGTGGATGGATGCACTTTTATGATGGAAAGATGCACTTTTATGATGGATAGATGCACTTTTATGATGGAAAGATGCACTTTTATGATGGATGGATGCACTTTTATAGTGGATAGATGCACTTTTATGATGGAAAGATGCACTTTTATGATGGATGGATGCACTTTTATGATGGATAGATGCACTTTTATGATGGATGGGTGCACTTTTATGATGGATGGATGCACTTTTATGATGGACAGATGCCCTTTTATGATGGATGGATGCACTTATATGATGGATAGATGCACTTATATGATGGATAGATGCACTTATATGATGGAAAGATGCACTTTTATGATGGATGGATGCACTTTTATGATGGAAAGATGCACTTTTATGATGGACAGATGCCCTTTTATGATGGATAGATGCACTTTTATGATGGATAGATGCACTTATATGATGGAAAGATGCACTTTTATGATGGATGGATGCACTTTTATGATGGAAAGATGCACTTTTATGATGGATGGATGCACTTTTATGATGGATAGATGTACTTTTATGATGGATGGATGCACTTTTATGATGGATAGATGTACTTTTATGATGATGGATGCACTATTATGATGGATAGATGTACTTTTATGATGATGGATGCACTTTTATGATGGAAAGATGCACTTTTATGATGGATGGATGCACTTTTATGATGGATAGATGCACTTTTATGATGGATGGATGCACTTTTATGATGTAAAGATGCACTTTTATGATGATGGATGCACTTTTATGATGGATGGATGCACTTTTATGATGGAAAGATGCACTTTTATGATGGAAAGATGCACTTTTATGATGATGGATGCCCTTTTATGATGGATAGATGTACTTTTATGATGATGGATGTACTTTTATGATGATGGATGCACTTTTATGATGGATAAATGCACTTTTATGATGGATAGATGTACTTTTATGATGATGGATGCACTTTTATGATGGATAAATGCACTTTTATAGTGGATAGATGTACTTTTATGATGATGGATGCACTTTTATGATGGATAGATGCACTTTTATGATGGAAAGATGCACTTTTATGATGGATAGATGCATTTTTATGATGAATGGATGCACTTTTATGATGGGCAGATTCACTTTTATGATGGATGGATGCACTTTTATGATGATGGATGCACTTTTATGATGGATAGATGCACTTTTATGATGGAACGATGCACTTTTATGATGGATAGGTGCATTTTTATGATGAATGGATGCACTTTTATGATGGGCAGATTCACTTTTATGATGGATGGATGCACTTTTATGATGGATGGATGCACTTTTATGATGGATGGATGCACTTTTATGATGGATGGATGCACTTTTATGATGGAACGATGCACTTTTATGATGGATAGGTGCATTTTTATGATGAATGGATGCACTTTTATGATGGGCAGATTCACTTTTATGATGGATGGATGCACTTTTATGATGGATGGATGCACTTTTATGATGGATGGATGCACTTTTATGATGGATGGATGCACTTTTATGATGGACAGATGCACTTTTATGATGGATGGATGCACTTTTATGATGGATGGATGCACTTTTATGATGGATGGATGCACTTTTATGATGAATGGATGCACTTTTATGATGGATGGATGCACTTTTATGATGGATGGATGCACTTTTATGATGAATGGATGCACTTTTATGATGGATGGATGCACTTTTATGATGGATGGATGCACTTTTATGATGGACAGATGCACTTGTATGATGGATACATGCACTTTTATAGTGGATAGATGCACTTTTATGATGGATGGATGCACTTTTATGATGGATAGATGCATTTTTATGATGAATGGATGCACTTTTATGATGGGCAGATTCACATTTATGATGGATAGATGCACTTTTATGATGGATGGATGCACTTTTATGATCAATAGATGCACTTTTATGATGGATGGATGCACTTTTATGATGGATGGATGCACTTTTATGATCAATAGATGCACTTTTATGATGGATGGATGCACTTTTATGATGGATGGATGCACTTTTATGAACAATAGATGCACTTTTATGATGGATAGATGCACTTTTATGAACAATAGATGCACTTTTAATATGGATAGATGCACTTTTATGAACAATAGATGCACTTTCATGATGGATAGATGCACTTTTATGATGGATAGATGTACTTTTATGATGGATGGATGCACTTTTATGATGGATGGATGCACTTTTATGAACAATAGATGCACTTTTATGATGGATGGATGCACTTTTATGATGGATGGATGCACTTTTATGATGGATGGATGCACTTTTATGAACAATAGATGCACTTTTATGATGGATAGATGCACTTTTATGATGGATGAATGCACTTTTATGATGGATGGATGCACTTTTATGATGGATGGATGCACTTTTATGATGGATGGATGCACTTTTATGAACAATAGATGCACTTTTATGATGGATAGATGCACTTTTATGAACAATAGATGCACTTTTATGACGGATAGATGCACTTTTATGATGGATAGATGCACTTTTATGATGGATGGATGCACTTTTATGATGGATGGATGCACTTTTATGATGGATAGATGCACTTTTATGATGGATAGATGCACTTTTATGATGGATGGATGCACTTTTATGATGGATGGATGCACTTTTATGATGGATGGATGCACTTTTATGATGGATGGATGCATTTTTATGATGGATGGATGCACTTTTATGAACAATAGATGCACTTTTATGATGGATAGATGCACTTTTATGATGGATGAATGCACTTTTATGATGGATGGATGCACTTTTATGAACAATAGATGCACTTTTATGATGGATGAATGCACTTTTATGATGGATGGATGCACTTTTATGATGGATGGATGCACTTTTATGATGGGCAGATGCACTTTAATGATGGCAATATGGGCAATAAGGAAATGATATTAATCAAACCACATTGTTGATGAAAATAATATGAGAACAATAAAACATAAAATGGCACAAGAGGCTGTGAATGCACAAGTGAACTGGACAGTGCTAGTCTGTGCACGCGCTCTTTCCACAACAAACGCTGGAACACAGCATTCTTTATATATACTGTATATAAGGCCATATATGAGACGTCTGGAGTGTGTGTTGACATGGAAAAACAATGGGAAAGTCTCCCAGTGGAAGCATCATAACTATAAAAGAAGCTCATGAGTGGTTGTTGTACAGATCGTGCTTTTTATTTTTGAGAGCCTCATTTTTGTCATGTTATCGTTTTTACTGATCTTGTTGCAGTGCATTCTGGGATTGTGTTCTCCATCAAGGATACCTTACTAGGTTATGGAGCCTGCTTGTTTGAGTTGAACAAAGTGTGTGATGATGAGGTGTGTGTGCGGTCAGAGAAACAGACTGATAAGATCAGTGTGTGTGTGTTCAGTGTTGCCAGCCGCTCGTCTCAGACGCTCACATGGACAAACAAAGGCCGTCTGTTCACACACACATTAACCCCGAGACTGTCCCAGAGTCAGTGTTTGAGTCGTCTGAGAGCCTCACACACACACACACACACACACACACACACACACACACACACACACACACACACACACACACACACACACACACACACACACACACACACACACACACACAGTCCATACCATGAGGAAACACACTTCCCTTGTTCAGCCGTTCATTTATTAGTCAACGTCGTCTTCTGTGACCGAGCCCAGTTTGTGGAGTCCCAGTCCCAGTGAGGAAGTGAGGAGGAAGTGGGATAGACTCAGTTCCTGAACCGCACAAACACACATGATAAGAGCAACACTGAAGACTGGAGCTGGAGCTGGAGCTCTCAAAACATCCGTCCGTCTCTCTGTCCGTCCTTCCATTCATCCATCTCTCTATTTGACCATCCATCCATCTATCTATCTATCCGTCCATCCGTCTCTCTGTCTGACTATCCATCAATCCATCCATCGCTCTGTCTGATTATCCATCCATTCATCCATCGCTCTGTCTGATTATCCATCCATTCATCCATCGCTCTGTCTGACTATCCATCCATCCATCCATCCATCAATCCATCCACCTCTCTGTCTGACTATCCATCCATCCATCCATCAATCCATCCACCTCTCTGTCTGACTATCCATCCATCCATCCATCAATCCATCCACCTCTCTGTCTGATTATCCATCCATTCATCCATCGCTCTGTCTGACTATCCATTCATCCATCCATCCATCAATCCATCCACCTCTCTGTCTGACTATCCATCCATTCATCCATCGCTCTGTCTGACTATCCATCCATCTATTCATCCATCCATCAATCCATCCACCTCTCTGTCTGACTATCCATCCATTCATCCATCGCTCTGTCTGACTATCCATCCATCTATTCATCCATCCATCAATCCATCCACCTCTCTGTCTGACTATCCATCCATTCATCCATCGCTCTGTCTGACTATCCATCCATCTATTCATCCATCCATCAATCCATCCACCTCTCTGTCTGACTATCCATTCATCCATCAATCCATCCACCTCTCTGTCTGACTATCCATCCATTCATCCATCGCTCTGTCTGACTATCCATTCATCCATCCATCCATCAATCCATCCACCTCTGTCTGACTATCCATCCATTCATCCATCGCTCTGTCTGACTATTCTTTCATCCATCCATCCATCCATCCATCCATCCATCCATCCATCCATCCATCCATCCATCCATCCATCCATCCATCCATCCATCCATCCATCCATCTGTCTCTGTCTGACTATCCATCAATCCATCCATCTCTCTGTCTGACTATCCATCCATTCATCCATCGCTCTGTCTGACTATTCTTTCATCCATCCATCCATCCATCCATCCATCCATCCATCCATCCATCCATCCATCCATCTGTCTCTGTCTGACTATCCATCAATCCATCCATCTCTCTGTCTGTCTGACTATCCATCCATTCATCCATCTCTGTCTGACTATCCATCCATCCATCTGACTATCCATCCATTCATCCATCCACCTCTCTGTCTGACTATCCATCAATCCATCCATCTCTCTGTCTGACTATCCATCCATTCATCCATCTCTGTCTGACTATCCATCCATCCATCTGACTATCCATCCATTCATCCATCCACCTCTCTGTCTGACTATCCATCAATCCATCCATCTCTCTGTCTGACTATCCATCAATCCATCCATCTCTCTGTCTGACTATCCATCAATCCATCCATCTCTCTGTCTGACTATCCATCCATCCATCTGACCATCCATCCATCCGTCCGTCTGTCCGTCCCATCCATCCATCCATCCATCCATCCATCCATCCATCCATCCATCCATCCATCCATCCATCCATCCATCCATCCATCCATCCATCCATCCATCCATCCATCCATCCATCCATCCATCCATCCATCCATCCATCCATCTGACCATTCATCCATCCGTCCGTCCGTCCGTCCGTCGTTCTAATCTAAGTCTGTCTCTGTTTTTCAGGTTTTTTGAGCATGTGTTGTGAGCGTGAGCGTGTGTGTGTGTGTGTGTGTGTGTGTTTTAGTGTGTGTGTGTTTAGTGTGCGAGTGCGCATGTGTTTTTTAGCGTGTTATTGTTTTGGGGAGGATGGGGTCTGTCTGCACATTGTCTGGCATGCGGATAAAAGCTCTCTCTCTCTCTCTCTCTCTCTCTCTCTCTCTCTCTCTCTCTCTCTCTCTCTCTCTCTCTCTCTCTCTCTCTCTCTCTCTCTCTCTCTCTCTCTCTCTCTTCCTTCTCTCGTTTTCACACACACAATCTCTCTCTCTCTCTCCCCCAATCACATAAACAGTCTCATTAGTGGAACACCATTAAGAAGGAGGTCAACACCAAATCTACTTTCACAATCCCTCCCTTCCGCCCGCACTCCTCCCCTCTCTCTTTCTCTCGCTCTGTTCTTTCCCTGAATGAACCGTTTCTGACAGTCGGTTGTGACACATCTGCATCTATATTTATCACATAAACAGTGGTTGTAATATTTGTTGTATTATTAGTGAATGGATGGAGCTGCTCATGTAAATACAGTGTTTGTCAGTGAGCACTAAACGGCCAAGATTGATCAAGGGTTAACAGACATTGATCAGTTTAAACCGGACACGGGTGGAGAGAATCCCTATTAAAGGGACAGTTCACCCAAAAATGAAAATTCTGTCATCATTTACTCATCCTCATGTTGTTCTAAACCTGTATGAGTTTCTTTGTTCTGCTGAACACAAAGGAAGATATTTAGAAGAATGTTTGTAACAAAGCAGATAGAGCAACCATTGACTACCATAGTATTTTTACCCTACTATGGTATCTGCTTGGTTACAAACATTCTTCTAAATATCTGCCTTTGTGTTCAGCAGAACAAAGAAACTCTTACAGGTTTGGCACAACTTGAGGGAGAATAAATGATGAGAGATGTCCTGGCTCTTCAAAACTTTATAATGGCAGTGACTGGCTGTGTCGTTTTTTTAAGTCCATTAAAGTGCATGTATCCATAATAAAAGTGCATCTATCCATCATAAAAGTGCATCTATCCATCATAAAAGTGCATCTATCCATCATAAAAGTGCATCTATCCATCATAAAAGTCATCTATCCATCATAAAAGTGCATCTATCCATCATAAAAGTGCAACTATCCATCATTAAAGTGCATGTATCCATCATAAAAGTGCATCTATCCATCATAAAAGTGCATCTATCCATCATAAAAGTGCGTCTATCCATCATAAAAATGCGTCTATCCATCATAAAAGTGCATCTATCCATCATAAAAGTGCATGTATCCATCATAAAAGTGCATCCATCCATCATAAAAGTGCATGTATCCATCATAAAAGTGCATCCATCCATCATAAAAGTGCATCTATCATCATAAAAGTGCATGTATCCATCATAAAAGTGCATCTATCCATCATAAAAGTGCATGTATCCATCATAAAAGTGCATCTATCCATCATAAAAGTGCATCTATCCATCATAAAAGTGCATCCATCCATCATAAAAGTGCATGAATCCATCATGAAAGTGCATCTATCATCATAAAAGTGCATGTATCCATCATAAAAGTGCATCTATCCATCATAAAAGTGCATCCATCCATCATAAAAGTGCATGTATCCATCATAAAAGTGCATCTATCATCATAAAAGTGCATGTATCCATCATAAAAGTGCATCTATCCATCATAAAAGTGCATCCATCCATCATAAAAGTGCATGTATCCATCATAAAAGTGCATCTATCATCATAAAAGTGCATGTATCCATCATAAAAGTTCATCTATCCATCATAAAAGTGCATGTATCCATCATAAAAGTGCATCTATCATCATAAAAGTGCATGTATCCATCATAAAAGTGCATCTATCCATCATAAAAGTGCATGTATCCATCATAAAAGTGCATCTATCCATCATAAAAGTGCATCTATCCATCATAAAAGTGCATCCATCCATCATAAAAGTGCATGAATCCATCATGAAAGTGCATCTATCCATCATAAAAGTGCATCTATCCATCATAAAAGTGCATCTATCCATCATAAAAGTGCATCTATCCATCATAAAAGTGCATGAATCCATCATAAAAGTGCATCCATCCATCATAAAAGTGCATGTATCCATCATAAAAGTGCATCTATCATCATAAAAGTGCATGTATCCATCATAAAAGTTCATCTATCCATCATAAAAGTGCATGTATCCATCATAAAAGTGCATCTATCATCATAAAAGTGCATGTATCCATCATAAAAGTGCATCTATCCATCATAAAAGTGCATCTATCCATCATAAAAGTGCATGTATCCATCATAAAAGTGCATCTATCCATCATAAAAGTGCATGTATCCATCATAAAAGTGCATCTATCATCATAAAAGTGCATGTATCCATCATAAACGTGCATCTATCCATCATAAAAGTGCATCTATCCATCATAAAAGTGCATCTATCCATCATAAAAGTGCAACCATCCATCATAAACGTGCATCTATCCATCATAAAAGTGCATCTATCCATCATAAAAGTGCATCTATCATCATAAAAGTGCATCTATCCATCATAAAAGTGCAACCATCCATCATAAAAGTGCATGTATCCATCATAAACGTGCATCTATCCATCATAAAAGTGCATCTATCCATCATAAAAGTGCATCTGTCCATCATAAAAGTGCATCTATCCATCATAAAAGTGCATGTATCCATCATAAAAGTGCATCTATCCATCATAAAAGTGCATGTATCCATCATAAAAGTGCATCAATCATCATAAAAGTGCATGTATCCATCATAAAAGTGCAACCATCCATCATAAAAGTGCATCTATCCATCATAAAAGTGCATGTATCCATCATAAAAGTGCATCTATCCATCATAAAAGTGCATCTGTCCATCATAAAAGTGCATCTATCCATCATAAACGTGCATCTATCCATCATAAAAGTGCATCTGTCCATCATAAAAGTGCATCTATCCATCATAAACGTGCATCTATCCATCATAAACGTGCATCTATCCATCATAAACGTGCATCTATCCATCATAAAAGTGCATCCAACCTGTATGAGTTTCTTTGTTCTGCTGAACACAAAGGAAGATATTTAGAAGAATGTTTGTAATAAAGCAGATAGAGCAACCATTGACTACCAGAGTATTTTTACCCTACTATGGTATCTGCTTGGTTACAAACATTCTTCTAAATATCTTCTTTTGTGTTCAGCAGAACAAAGAAACTCTTACAGGTTTGGCACAACTTGAGGGAGAGTAAATGATTTTTGGGTGAACTATCTCTTTAAACGCTTGTTTTTTTGGGTCGACAGCTTATAAAAACTATCTTGTTTGCTGTACACCTCGTCACATATCAGCTTTTAGACATTGTTCTGTCTTTTGTTATAAGTCACAAATGACAAGGAGGCGTTTCACACAAAGTCAATGGAGAGCGTTGGATTGGTTCCCTACAATGTGGGCGTGGCCTAAACACACTCTGTCTCTAAAGTCGTCACATCGATTGTGGACTTCAAAATAGAAATATGAACATCGGTTACCAGAAATAGCTTACCCCACCTTTAATAATATGTTTGTTAGGGTGGAACTTCCTCATTTGTTTAGTTGTGTTTAATAGTTGTTAAACTAGATGCATTGCAACTTGCAAGCCGATTGGCTCATGTTCAGTTAGCCAGAGGGCCATCGGTGAGTCAGAAACTGGCACACATTTACATTTTTTAGTGAGTTGTTGGGCCAGAGGGCCACACCTCATGAAAGTAGGGCGTCTGCTGTGATGTGGATGTTTTTCGGCTGGATGTGTGAGATTATGCTGATCAGAGAATGAATGTCAGGCACTTCCGCTATCAGTTAATTAACTAAATGGCCCGAACTCCTGCAGTGAGCTCTGAGTTATGGTTTATTATTCAGACTGATGGATATGGATTCAGGCCGGCCAAGAGCTGAGATGGTGGAGTATTTTAACTCCAGAAGTCTTCAGGATCTGCAGCCATTAAACGGAGGCCTGTCAGAATAACGGAATAACCGTCGTCTCCGGCCAGCCTGATTAATGATCCCGCTCACTTTTAATGTGGATGAATGTGACTTTGCCAAATGAAAAGTTTCCTGCCTAATTTAGCCTCTCCAGATGGAACATCGCTGAAGTGTTTGAGGACATGATCGTAAGAGTTTCTCAGCACAGGACGAATACAGAGGCTGTGTGTGGTTCTGGTGCAGAAAGTGAAGACACAAGAGATTACTTGCAATTTAGCAATTAAAATAACTAGTTCTGTCCAACAGCAATCAGGGGTCAAGAGCTCAGTGAGTCTCTGGTGTGTGTGTGTGTGTGTGTGTGTGTGTGTGTGTGTGTGTATATATATATATATATATATATATATATATATATATATATATATATATATATATATATATATATATATATATATATATATAATAAATTCATATATTATATGTATGTATGTATGTATGTATGTATGTATCTATATATATATATATAATTCATATATTATATCTCATAACCTCTAGTAAATTAAAATTTATTTCATTTAATTTATTCATCTAGTCACATTTAAAAATATATATGTATTTATCTTTATTCCATATAGATATAGATGTGCAATATTATTTATGTAAATAGAATTAATTAAAAAAGTTTGTTTTTATTAAACATTTTGCAAATAGATCAAAAATAGTAAGACTAATATGTATGAAAATAATACTTCAAAATAGTCACATAAGCAAATTTCTATTAACTTATTCACTTTAACCTCTCAAGTACTAAGAACTCTTTTAGTAATATATATATATATATATATAGCCTACAGGGCTCGACATTAAGCCGGTTCACACGCTTGTCCTTCGGACAAGTAAATCTGTCATTCATTTGTCCGAGTAAAACATTTGCTTGTCCGGATTTTTTTTTGTAAATATAATCTATACTGAAGCAATATTCTCACCAGTGTTTAATCAGCTTTGACATATTTAAATATGCATATTTGTCATATTTGTACCTTTTTATAAAGGGCATTTTTCCATAATCTTAATATAAATATATAAAAGACACTAAAGACGACGTTACAAAGTCCATCTCACTACAGTGGCTCTAAAATAACTTTATGAATTGGCGAGAATAGTTTTTGTGCGCAAAAAAACCCTAAATAACGACTTATATAGTGATGACGATTTCAAAACACGGCCTCATGAAGCTGTGAAGCGTTATGAATCAGTGAGTCGATTCAGCAGTTTGAATTGCCAAATTTCAGCAGATGGCAGTTTGACACGCGATCCGAATCATGATTCGACTCACTGATTCATAACGCTTCGAAGCTTCGTGAGGCCGTGTTTTGAAATCGTCATCACTATATAAGTCGTTATTTAGGGTTTTTTTGGGCAAAAAAAACTATTCTCGCCGATTCATAAAGTTATTGATGAACCACTGTAGTGAGATGGACTTTGTAACGACGTCTTTAGTGTCTTTTAAGGGTCTTGAGAGTGTAAAGTGCATTGAGCCAATGGAGGCCTTTCAGAGCATCAGATTTACACTAAAATATCTTCATTTGTGTCTGAAGATGAACGGAGGTCTGACGGGTGTCCAACGACATGAGGGTCAGTCATTAATGACAGAATTTTCATTTTTGGGTGAACTAACCCTTCAACAGCGCAACCTTGTTAACGTCAGTTCGTTTTATATTATTATCCACTATCGATTTCCACTTACACTTACTGAATGCAGAATCATTATTGCACTTTGGTGATTCCCTAGTTATTTTTTGTTTTGACGTTTTAACCAGGATACTTGTCCGTTGGGCAAGTAAAATTGTTTTTCACTTGCCCCTTCAAAAAATCCACTAGTCCCGGACAAGCGGACAAGCGTTAATGTCGAGCCCTGTATATATATATATATATATATATATATATATATATATATATATATATATATATATATATATATATATATATATATATATATATATATACACATATATATATTCTATATATATATATATTTTTTTTTATTATTATTTTTATTTAAATACATGCATATATGTTTATTCAATATAGATGGGGCAATATTATATATATTTATACATTTATTCCTCTTTATATATGTTTTTATTTATATATTAGTATTATATTATTCATATATTATAGCTCATAACCTTTAGTAAATTAATATTTATTTATTTGTTTAATTTAATTTAGTTCAATTTATTTATACACCTCGTCGATGTATTTATGTTTATTCAATATATGTATAGATGTGCAATATTATTTATGTAAATAGAAGTCGTTTTTATAATGCAAATAATATCACAAATAGTAACAAAGACTAACACTTTTGTAAATAATACTTCAAAATAGCCACACATGCAAATTTCTATTTATTTATTCACTTTTCATAACCTCTCAAGTCAGTCTAACAACTCTTTTAGTAAATTATTATTTATATATGTATTTAAATACATTTATATTTTTGTATTTTATTGTATTATTTATTTTTATTTAAAGTTTATTTCAATATGCAATATAATGTATGTAAATAGGTTTGTTTTGATGTAAAATCTTACAAATATATCACAAACAAGGACTAAACAACTATGTGCATATTTATTCAAAATAACCACATACGCACATTTCTACTCACTTTTCATAACCTCAAGAAATCTGCCATTATTTTTCTTGTAGTGAATGAATGTAGCCACAACAAATCCATCCGCTCACAAGTATGAACAACAATTTGGTGTTTATAATTGATAAAAAGATTTATGGAACTTGATGAAGGTTGTTATGAGCTGTGATTTGACTGTATTGTTATGTTTTAGGGGGGTTTGGGACGTGTTGGACGTGTGTCAAGCGGCTGTCGTTTCCCATTAGTGTTTCTTCTCTGTGCTTTACAGGCGGAGCTCATCTCTTTGATTCATGAGGGACGTTTTGAGAATTAATTGGAGCGAGGTATCTCTGCCATCACGGCCGGACATTTTTCTTTGAACTTTGCCATCTTTTAAATTAAATATTTATAGAGAGCGAGCATTTCTGGGCGACATTTTCAGACGAGATCATTAGGCCGGACAGATCTGCAGCGCGCAGCCAATTAGTCCTCCGCCCGATCTGAGGTGTGTGTGTGTGTGTGTTAACGGCAGGTTTTCTGTGGTGTGTGTGTGAGCTCACCGGCTGTCATGGCATCTTTTCATCTCGTCTGCTGTACTTAAGGTTGCATGTTTATTAGCGTCCAGGGCTCCAGACTAACTTTTTTCACTAGGAGCACAATGGCCCCCAACTGAACATTTTAGGGGCGCAACCAGAAAATGTAGGGGCGCACACCGTAAATCAACATGCTAACCAAATCTACTAATGTCCACTAGGGCTGAAACGATTAGTCGGCATTGTCGACACATATCTTTGTTGTCGAGTAGTCGTTTGATCTCATGTGACCTAATGTAAGGGCCTGCAATATCGCGATCTGACTGCTAAGCCGCTGTAGCGCTAGAGTGTAATGCAGCCCTTACAAATGTTGCGGTAGAAGAAAACGGCGCGAATGACGACAGAGTGCAAAGAAATCTGAACTAGCAAGATGTGGGAAAGTTTTACAAAACTTCAAACTAATGTGGCTTTCACACCGGACGCGATTCGCGCAAATAATTTGCGTTAATCGTGCGAAGGTGGACGCTTGAACATTTTGAGTTTACTCGCTTCAATCGCGTGTGACATTCACTGCACAACAGACGCGAATTCGCCTCATGGGCGGGGCTTCTGCCAGCGGCTCGTCTCGTTGAGAAAATGGCTGACATGGGCTGTGTTTACATGTCTTTTTTTTGTTAAAATCTACTGTTAATGTGTGACAAAACGTAGTTTTAAGACTCTTTCAGTCGATAATGTAGTTGTTTAAAGCTCAAATCTGTGGTTTATTTATAAAGAGAGTGCCTATTTGAACATTTTATCTGGTGTTTTCGGAGTTGTGAGCTCCAGCGGATCAGCGGCGCTCAGCGCACGTCAAAGCCGGCGAGATCAGCCTTTCCTCGGCCAGTCCTTCTGCCGTCTCCCGCTGGCTCTGATGTCTCGAGCTATAATTCGTCTTGTAACGGCCGATCTTTGGTCTCATGGATCTATAATTTGTTCCCTGGCAAATCGTTTAGGCTGAGGGCAAAGAGAAGTTTCATTACTTTATATTTTTAAGCTATAACTGTACGTTGCAGTTGTAACGTTAGCCTACTAGCACTGACTTTAAATGTTTGACTGAAT